>WQNJ02000272.1:0-97500 GCA_016584745.2 Phylloscopus trochilus trochilus | reverse complement strand
CCGGGGGTGGGAGCAGGGATCAGGGATCAGGGTGAGCTCAGCCCCCCGGGGATGGAGCAGCACCCAGGGGTGGGAGCAGAGATCAGGGATCAGGGTGAGCTCAGCCCCCCGGAGATGGAGCAGCACCCGGGGGTGGGAGCAGGAAGCAGGGAGCAGGGATCAGGGTGAACTCAGCCCCTGGGGATGGAGCAGCACCCAGGGGTGGGAGCAGGGAGCAGGGATCAGGGTGAACTCAGCCCCTGGGGATGGAGCAGCACCCAGGGGTGGGAGCAGGGATCAGGGATCAGGGTGAGCTCAGCCCCCCGGAGATGGAGCAGCACCCAGGGGTGGGATCAGGGATCAGGGATCAGGGATCAGGGATCAGGGATCAGGGATCAGGGATCAGGGATCGGGATCAGGGTGAGCTCAGCCCCCCGGGGATGGAGCAGCACCCGGGGGTGGGAGCAGGGATCAGGGATCAGGGATCAGGGATCAGGGATCAGGGATCAGGGATCAGGGTGAGCTCAGCCCCTGGAGATGGAGCAGCACCCAGGGGTGGGAGCAGGGGTCAGGGTGAGCTCAGCCCCCCGGAGATGGAGCAGCACCCAGGGGTGGGGACATCACCTGGGCTTGGAGGGACAACAGCGCTGTGTGAGCAGCATCTGGGCACGGGGGGCGGTACCCGGGGACGGCAGCGCTGCCCAGGGCTGGGGGCAGCACCCAGAGCTGGAAACCCCCGAGCCGGCACCGCCTGAGCTGAACATTCCCTCATCCCCCCACCCTCTCCAGGTCAGGAGACGCCCCCTCCTCAGGCTCAGGCTGTGGGGGAGCAAACCCCCCCTCCCCTCCGTGCCTGGGGCTCCCCGGGGCCGGGCGGGTTCCTCGAGCGAGAGCGCCGGGGCCAGGCCGTGCCGGAGGGGACGTCACGGGGCCGGATCCTCGCCCTCGCTTCCTCGAAGGAGCCGCCGCTGCCGCTGCCAGGGTGACGCTGCCTGCTCCGGCCTGACCTGCTTTCTCTCTCTCTCTTTCCTCCAGGCCTCTCTCCCGCTCCGGCATCCCTGCGGCATCCCTGCGGCATCCCTGCGGCCGGGCCCGGCCCCGCCGCGCCGACGGCTTCCTGCGGAGGCGGAGAGGAATTTGGCACCGGGCCGGGGGATGGAGCTGGACACCGCCGGCAGTGAGGCCGTAGCGGCCAGGCCGGGTGTGCAATGGGAACGGCAACAGGGACCGGGACCGGGACCGGAACCGGCTCTGGGACCGGGAACCGGCACCGGGACCGGCAACCGGGACTGGCAACCAGCAACCAGGACAGGGAACCGGGACCGGCTCTGGGACCGGCAACCGGCACCGGGACGGGCTCTGGGACCGGGAACCGGTAACCAGCAACCAGGACAGGGAACCGGGACCGGCTCTGGGACCGGCAACCGGCACCGGAACCGGCAACCGGCACCGGGAACCGGCAACCAGGACAGGGAACCGGGACCAGCTCTGGGACCGGCACCCGGCACCGGGACTGGCACCCGGCTCTGGGACCAGCACCGGGACTGGCAACCGGGACCGGCACCTGGCACTGGGACCGGCTCTGGGACCGGGAACTGGCACAGGGACCGGCACCCGGCACCGGAACCGGCTCTGGGACCGGCACCCGGCTCCGGGGCCACCGCGGTACCGGGAGGAGCCGGGGGGTCCGGGGGGGGCGGGGGCTGTCCCTGGGAGCACACGTGTGACACGCAGGGGCTGCACGTGAGTGATGCAGCTCTGTACAGGCAGGGGTCACACACCTGACACACCTGTGCACACTCAGGGGTCACACACACCTGACACACTTGTGCACACGCAGAGGGGTCACATACCTGAGACACCTGTGCACATGCAGGGGTCACACACACCTGTGCACATACAGGCACTGCACACATCTGACACACCTCTGTACAGGCAGGGGTCACACACCTGACACACCTGTGCACACTCAGAGGGGTCACACACACCTGTGCACATACAGGCACTGCACACACCTGACACACCTGTGCACATGCAGGGGTCACACACGCCTGAGACACCTGTGCACACACAGGCTCTGCACACACCTGTGCACATACAGGCACTGCACACACCTGTGCACACTCAGGGGTCACACACATCTGACACACCTGTGCACACTCAGGGGTCACACACACCTGTGCACATACAGGCACTGCACACACCTGTGCACATGCAGGGGTCACACACCTGACACACCTGTGCACGCTCAGGGGTCACACACGCCTGACACACCTGTGCACACGCAGAGGGGTCACACCCACGGGGCTGCACCCGAGCTGGTGCAGAGGTGGAGAGGGGATGGAAGGGCAGAGGGGTGTGGGGAGAGATAAACAAAGAGTGCAGGGTGATGGGATGGGTGAGGAGAGCGATGGACGGACGGACGGACAGATGGACGGATGGACGGAGGGATGACAAGTGACACGAGAGAAGGGACAGACAGGCAGCTGGCACAAGGGACAGTGTCACAGCCCTCGAGGGTGGCACCCAGCGTGCCCCCGCAGCGCAGCCCCGTGTGGCCGGGCCTGCCGGTGGCACTGTCCTCAACCTGCCCGGTGGCACTGTCCCCACCCCTGCCGGTGGCACTGTCCCCAACCTGCCGGTGTCATTGTCCCCAACCCTGTCCAGTGTCACTGTCCCCACCCCTGCCGCTGTCATTGTCCCCAACCCTTCCCTCTCCCCCACCAGCCCCTCGATGTCCCCGGGCGGGTGCTCCCCGTGCTGACCCTCCCCCCCCCGCAGGGGTGATCAGGGTGGGGCCGGACCCGGGGGGATCCCCCAGCCCCCCCAGCCCCCCCGAGCCCCCCCAGCTCCCGGCACAACCCCCGGGTCCCCCCCCGCGCCCGCTGCCGACGTGGAGGCCGCGCCGGAGACGTGTCAGGGCCGGGCCGGGAGCCAAGGGCATCCTGCGCCCGCCCCAAATTTCGGGGGAGGGCGGGCGGGGGGGTTCAGCCGCCAAAGGAGGAGGCAGCGACCGGCGGAACGCGTCGCCCCCCCCGCCGGGTCCCCTCCTGCCACCCTCGGGGTGTCCCCGTGCGGGGACGGGGCTGGGAGACCCCCACCTCACCCCCCCCGCCGCTGCTGCCTCTCCTGGGGTCTCTGCGGGGAGGGAGGGGGGGACATGGGGACACCCACGGCCGTGCCTCAGTTTCCCCTTCACACGTGTGCAGGAGGCGGGGGTGGGTGGTTTTTTTCTCTTTTTTTTTTTTTTTTTTTTTTTTTTTAGAGGGAAGACTTTTAAAGTGGTTTTTTTTTTTGGCTTTACCCCAATTTCACCCCCTTTCGAAAAAAAAAACCCTTTTGTTGGCCGACCACGCCCTCTCCCCGCAGGCCACGCCCACAGAGCCACGCCCAATGCCCCAAATTTCCTCCCCCCCCGCCATCCCCCCCCCGCTCTATTTCCACGACGGCCGAGTCCCGCTGCCAAAGGGACGTGGCGGGGACGGGGGGGGGACACGGAGGGGACGGGGGGGACACCGTGGGGACGGGGGGGACACGGAAAGGATGAGGGGACCCCACTAAAAACGGGGATCCCGTGGAGCCGGGGGGGGCACTGTGGGGGTCGGGGAGCAGGGAAGGGACCCGGGGGGGGACCCCAAACCCCAAACATTGTGGGGACACTGCAGGAATTGGGGGATGTCCCCTCGGGAATGGGGGGTCAAGTCAGTTTTGGGGGTTCTGTGGGGCTGGAGGGGACACGGAGGGGGACGCGGGGACAAGGGAAGGGTTAAACCGCCCCCCTCCCCACCCCCAGTTCCCGGCCTCTGGCAGCGAACTGGGATGAACTGGGAGGGGGGGAGGGAGGTGCTGACGTGGGGCCGGGGAGGAGGAAGAGGAGGAGGAGGAGGAGGAAGAGCTGGAGCTGGAGCAGGGCTGCTGCTGCTGCTGCTGCTGCTGCTGCTGCTGCTGCTGCTGCTGCTGCTGCCGCTGGGCCCGGCTCCAGCTGGAGGGACCCTCGCTGGGGCCCCCCCTGCCCGGCCCTGGCTCTTCCTTTGGGGTGAGGGGGGGGTGCTGAGTTCACAGCTGGGTCTGGACCCCCACCCCAGGAACCCAAAACACTCAAATACCCCAATCCATGAACCCAAACCACCCAAATATCCCAATCCACAAACCCACCAACCCAAACACCCCAATCCATGAACCCACCAACCCAAACACCCCAATCCACCAACCCAAACCACCCAAATGCCCCAATCCATGAACCCACCAACCCCAATACCCCAATCCATGAACCCACCAACCCCAAATACCCCAATCCATGAACCCACCAACCCCAATACCCCAACCCACCAACCCCAAACACCCCAATCCATGAACCCACCAACCCCAAACACTCCAAACCCAGCCCAAGAGCCCCCAGCCCTGCCTGGCAGCCAGACCACCTCCCCCTCAAACCAGCAGGTTTTGGGGCCAGGCTGCTGCCAGACCATCCAGAGGACACCCCACAGCTCTTTCCCCCCCCCAAACCAACCCCCTCCCTCCTCCTGGGGATTTTCAAACCCCTCACACCCAGCTTTTAGGGTCCAGCCCTGCCCCAGGGGTGGGGGGCAGCCAGGGTGGGGGGGTTTGGGGTGGGGGGGGTGTCGGAGGGTGCGAGGCGGGTGCTGGCAGAGCCACGGCCCGGCCACGTGGCACCGGAGCCACCGTCCCCGCCAGGCTGCGGGCTCCGGGCCAGCCGCGGCCGATGAGGTCACCGGGACAGCTCCCAGCCAGGCTCCGGAGCCGCCGGCAGCGCGGGAGCGCTCGGCTTCCCATCCCCGGCCCCCTCCTATCCCCATTCCCGTCCTCGTCCCCCTCCCATCCTCATCCCCGTCCCCCTCCCATCCCCGTCCCGTCCCCATCCCCATCCCCATCCCCATCCCCATCCCATCCCCATCCCCATCCCCATCCCCATCCCCATCCCCCTCCCATCCCATCCTCATCCCCATCCCCATCCCATCCCCATCCCCATCCCCATCCTCATCCCCATCCCCATCCCATCCCCATCCCATCCTCATCCCATCCCCATCCCCATCCCCATCCCATCCCCATCCCCGATCCCACAAGGAATGAGCTCAGCAGAGCCCCAGGGATGCTTTCATGGGGGGTTCGGGGTTTGTGGGGTGCTCGGGGTATCCCCACATCCCCACCCCGAGCCTCATCGCCCCCTCCCCGGGCTGCCCCCGGGGGGGGGGAGCAGTGAATTCTTCAATGAAATTTAACGGGAGAGGGAGAAAAAAACCGTAAAAAAACCTAAAACCCCCCCCCCCAAAAAAAAGCCAAACCGAAAACAAACCTAAAAAAGCAGAGGAATAAGAAAAGGGGAAAGAAAAAAAAAAAAAAAAAAGGAGTCGGGAACGGAAAATGTTCGGCGTGGAGCTCGTCCCTCAGAGTTTCCATCGAGCCCAGACTGTGAGGCCTGGCCTGGGCTGGGCTGGGCTGGGCTGGGCTGCTCCCGGCTTGGGACCCCCCCCCTCCAGAGCCCCTCGACCCCCAAAACTCCCCCCAGCTCAGCTCCAACCCCACATCCTGGGCTTGAGGGGGTGCAGGGGGGGGATGAGTCCCCCCAGGAGGGGCTCTGTTGGGGAGTGCAGATGTGGGGGTGACCCCAGAAAGGAGCCAGGGGGGATTCAGGAGGGGGGGATGAGCCCCCTGTGGGAGTTCAGGAGTTCAGCAGTGGGGGGGATCAACTCCCCCCAAAAAAAGAACCAAACTCCCCCCAAAAAAAGAACCAAACTCCCCCCAAAAAAAGAACCAAACTCCCCCCCAAAAAAGAACCAAACTCCCCCCAAAAAAAGAACCAGGCCTGGATGTGGGGGATGAGCCCCCCACCCCTGGGCTGGGGTGGGGGGGTCCCAGTCCTGGGTAAGAGGGTGCAGATGGGGGGAGACCCCCCAGCTCTGGCTGTGGGGGGAAATGAACCCCCCAAGGGGGGTCCCAGCCCTGGGTAGGTGGGTGCAGATGGGGGGAGACCCCCCAGCTCTGGTTGTGGGGGTGCAAAAGGGGAAATGAGCCCCCCCAGGGGGGTCCCAACACCTGGGGCAGGGGTCACACCCCAACTCCCCATCCCACAGGAGCCATCGCTGGGCAGAGGGACCCCCCTGGGCAGGAACCAGGTCCCCTCCTCAAACCGGGGGTCCACGACCACCCCAGGGCAGCCCCCCCGCGGGGCCGGCGGTGCCCCCGCCGAGGGCGGCGCGCGGCGTTGGCATCCCGGAGGCCAATTTTAAGCAATTTTCCCTGGAAATAGCCGGGGAGCCGAGGCCGTGATTACGGGGTTCTGCCCGGAGGCCGCAATTGAGGGCGCCGAGGGCCACCAGGAATAGCCGGGGCGGTGCCAGGCTGCGGCCGCCGCGGGCCGGGGGGGAAACTGAGGCACGGCGTGGCCCCAACACGTCCCCATGGTGTGGGGAGGGTGACAAGTGTGTGTGTGTGTGGGGGGGGGGGGGGGTCTCGGGAACCTTCCCCCCCCCTCAAAGGGTGGGTCTGGGTAGGGGGGGGACATGGGCAGGGGTCCTCCCCTCCCCACTCTGCGGGCTCAGCCACCTGCGTGTCACCACCACCTGGCAGGGACACGGCCACCGAGTTGGGGACACCCCTGCAGTGGGGTGCGGTGGGTGCGGGGTGGGGAAGGGGCGATGGGGAAGGACACCCTCAGTGGGGTCCGGTGGGTGAGGGGTGGGGAGGGGGGGACACCCCCAGTGGGGTGCAGTGGATGTGGAATGGGGCGATGAGGGGGTGGGGGGACACCCCTAGTGGGGTCTTGTGGGTGCGGGATGGGGAGGGGGCGATGGGGAGGGGGGGACACCCCCAATGGGGTGCGGGGGGGGCGATGGGGAGACTGTGGGGACAACCCCAGTGGGGTCCGGTGGGTGCAGGATGAGGCAATGGGGAGGGGGTCACCCCCAATGGGGTGCGGTGGGTGCAGGGTGGGGAGGGGAGGGGGCGATGGGGAGACTGTGGGGACACCCCCAGTGAGGCCCGGTGGGTGCGGGGTGGGGAAGGGGGGACACCCTCAGTGGGGTCCTGTGGGTGCGGGGTGGGGAAGGGGGGACACCCCCAGTGGGGTGCAGTGGGTGCAGGATGGGGAGGGGGGGGACACTCCCAGTGGGGTGCAGTGGGTGCGGGCTGGGGAGGGGGCGATGGGGAGGGTGGGGGGGACATCCCCAGTGGGGTCCTGTGGGTGCGGGCTGGGGAGGGGGCAATGGGGAGGGGGGGGACACCCCCAGTGGGGTGCGGTGGGTGCGGGATGGGGAGGGGGGGGGACACCCTCAGTGGGATCCTGTGGGTGCGGGATGGGGAGGGGGCGATGGGGAAGGACACCCCCAATGGGGTGCGGTGGGTGCGGACTGGGGAGGGGGGGGACACCCCCAGTGAGGCCCGGTGGGTGCGGGATGGGGAAGGGGCGATGGGGAGGGGGCGATGGGGAGGGGGCAATAGGGAGGGGGGGTCACCCCCAGTGGGGTGCGGTGGGTGCAGGATGGGGAGATTGTGGGGACACCCTCAGTAGGATCCTGTGGGTGCGGGCTGGGGAGGGGGCGATGAGGAGGGGGACACCCCCAATGGGGTGCGGTGGGTGCAGGCTGGGGAGGGGGCGATGCGGTGGTGGGGACGGGCGGGGGGCACACACCGGAGCGGCTGCCGAGGGAAGCGGGGCGGGCAGAGCGGATTAATCCGATCCATGTGTCCGGCCTGCCGGGGGGAGTTAACTCGCTCCAGATGCCGCCGCCGCCGTCTGCTCCAGCTCTCCTCGGCAAACAAACCCCCAACCCCTCCCCACCGCCACCACCACCGAACCCCCTTTTTTTTTTTCAATGATTCCCACCCAAAAAGGGCTTGAGGGGGGGGCCGGCCCCGTTTCATCCTCGCCCCTCACTCACCTCCCAGCTGGAAGATTTTTTTTTGGGGCGCCCAAACTTTTGGGGGCATTTCTGGGCATCCCCCAACTTTGATTTTTTTTTTTTTTGGGGGGTGGGGAAGGATCCCCCAATTTTTTAGGGGATGGAGCCCCAAGTTGTTGGGGTTTTTTTTTGGTTTTTTTTTTTGGGGGGGGTTGACCCTCACCCTTTTTTTTTTTGGGGGGGTGTGGGGGTGGCTGCCTCCAATTCTCACCCCTCCGGCCACCACGCCCAGTTCACACCAGTAAAAACCAGTCTGGAACAGGCAGGGGAAAGGGCTCTGGGATTCCCCCAAAAGTTGAGGGAAGGGGGGCTGAGTGTGACACCCCCAAACACCCCCAAAGAGCGGGAGGGTCCCGGGTGGGTGCCCCCCCACCTCACTGAGCACCCAAAACCCCTGCAGGAGCCCAGGCCTGCGCTCGGTGTCTCCCGTTCTGCTTCCGAGGATCCTTAACGACTTTTCCAGCTTTTTTTTTTTTTTTTTTTCCCCTCGTTTTCTTCTCCTTCTTTATTATTATTATATTTTTTTTTTTCCCTCATTCGAAGTGGGAATTCTTCCCTTTTTCCCAGCCCCCAAACTCTTGTCCCGCATTCCTGGGGCGGGCGGCCGGGGCTTGATGAGGTGGCATCATCCCCTCCTATTTTTTTTTTTTTAAAAATTCCCTTCCCTCTCCATATATACATAAAAAAAAAAAATTAAAAAAAGAAGGAGAAAAAGAAAAAAAAAAAAAAAGCACCCGAGCCGATGACATTCTTTTCTTTTCTGTCATGCTGCAAAAATTAAAGACACATCTTCAGCCTGGAGCCCGGCCAGGGCTTTTCGAGTCGCCGGGGCAGGATTGGAAGGAGGCTGAGCCTGCAACGTGTCTTGGGTGCAGGGAGCCGGGGCTGGGGGATGGAAATGGGGCTGGAAATGGGGCTGGAGGATGGAAATGGGGCTGGAAATGGGGCTGGGGGAGGGAAATGGGGCTGGAAAATGGGGCTGGGGGAGGGAAATGGGGATGGAAATGGGGCTGGAAATGGGGCTGGGGGAGGGAAATGGGGCTGGGGGAGGGAAATGGGGCTGGAAATGGGGCTGGGGGATGGAAATGGGGCTGGAAATGGGGCTGGGGGAGGGAAATGGGGCTGGAAATGGGGCTGGGGGAGGGAAATGGGGCTGGAAAATGGGGCTGGGGGATGGAAATGGGGCTGGGGGAGGGAAATGGGGCTGGAAAATGGGGCTGGGGGATGGAAATGGGGCTGGGAGATGGAAATGGGAATGGGGAATGAAAATGGGGCTGGATGTGGGGCTGGGGGAGGGAAATGGGGCTGGAAATGGGGCTGGGGGATGGAAATGGGGCTGGAAATGGGGCTGGGGGGTGGAAATGGGGCTGGGGGATGGAAATGGGGCTGGATGTGGGGCTGGGGAATGGAAATGGGGCTGGAAATGGGGCTGGAAATAGGGCTGGAAAATGGGGCTGGGGGGTGGAAATGGGGCTGGGGGAGGGAAATGGGGCTGGGGAATGGAAATGGGACTGGATATAGGGCTGGGGAATGGATATGGGGCTGGATATAGGGCTGGGGAATGGATATGGGAATGGAAATGAGGCTGGGGAATGGATATGGGGCTGGGGAATGGAAATGGGGCTGGATATGGGGCTGGGGGATGGAAATGGGGCTGGGAAATGGAAATGGGAATGGATACAGGGTTGGGGAATGGATATGGGAATGGAAATGAGGCTGGGGAATGGAAATGGGGCTGGCGGATGGAAATGGGACTGGATATGGGGCTGGGGGATGGAAATGGGGCTGGGTATGGGGCTGGGGAATGGAAATGGGAATGGGGAATGGAAATGGGACTGGATGTGGGGCTGGGAAATGGAAATGGGAATGGATACAGGGCTGCGGAATGGATATAGGGCTGGAGAATGGAAATGGGGCTGGGGAATGGATATGGGGCTGGATATGGGGCTGGGGGATGGAAATGGGAATGGGGGAATGGATATGGGGCTGGGTATGGGGCTGGGGAATGGAAATGGGGCTGGGGAATGGATATGGGGCTGGGGAATGGACACAGAACTGGATGTGGGGACAGGGCTGTGACACCGGCGTGGCCCCACGGACACGCGTGGGCACTGCAGTGACCCCCACCCCTCCTCCAGTGCGCTTTATTTCATTTTTAAATTTAATGACGGGGGAAAAACCCAGAAAATCTTCCTGTGGCACAAAGGGAGGGGGGTGTGGGGTGTGAGGTGTCCCAGTGCTCCCAGTGCTCCCAGTGCTTCCAGTGTTCCCAGTGCTCCCAGTGTTCCCAGTGTTCCCAGTGCTCCCAGTGCTCCCAGTGCTCCCAGTGCTTCCAGTGTTCCCAGTGTTCCCAGTGTTCCCAGTGTTCCCAGTGTTCACAGCACTCCCAGTGTTCCCAGTGTTCCCAGTGCTCCCAGTGCTCCCAGCATCCCAACGAGCTTTCAAACCCTCAGCACAGTGGGATGGGGGACAATCGGAGTGATTCCATTATTCCCAGCATTCCCAGCATTCCCAGCATTCCCAGTATCCCCAGCATTCCCAATATTCCACAGAGCCCTCAAGCTCTCAGCGCAGTGACCGTGGGCACAAACTGAGCGCTCCCAGCGCTCCCAGTATCCCCAGTATCCCCAGCATCCCCAGCATTCCCACTATCCCCAGCATTCCCACTATCCCCAGCATTCCCAGCATTCCCAGTATCCTCAGCATTCCCAGTATCCCCACTTTCCCCACTATCTCCAGTATCCCCAGTATCCCCAGTATCCCCAGTATCGCCAATATCCCCAGCATTCCCAGCATTCCCAGTATCCCCACTATCCCCACTATCCCCACTATTCCCAATATTCCACGGACCCCTCAAGCTCTCAGTGCAGTGACCGTGGGCACAAACTGAGCTCTCCCAGTACTCCCAGTACTCCCAGTATTCCCAGTATTCCCAGTATCCCCAGCATTCCCAATATTCCACGGAGCCCTCCAGCTCTCGGCGCAGTGACCGTGGGCACAAACTGAGCGCTCCCAGTACTCCCAGTATCCCCACTATTCCCAGCATTCCCAGTATCCCCAGTATCCCCAACATTTCCAGCATTCCCAGTGTCCCCAGTATCCCCACTATCCCCAGTATCCCCAGCATTCCCAGTATCCCCAGCATTCCCAGTATCCCCAGTATTCCACAGACCCCTCAATCTCTCAGTGCAGTGACCGTGGGCACAAACTGAGCTCTCCCAGTACTCCCAGTACTCCCAGTACTCCCAGCATTCCCAGTATCCCCAGTATCCCCAGTATCCCCACTATCCCCAGCATTCCCAGTATCCCCACTATCCCCAGCATTCCCAGTATCCCCAGTATTCCCAATATTCCACGGAGCCCTCAAGCTCTCAGCGCAGTGACCGTGGGCACAATCTGAGCTCTCCCAGCTCTCCCAGTTCTCCCAGTATCCCCAGTATCCCCACTATCCCCAGCATTCCCAGTATCCCCAGCATTCCCACTATCCCCAGCATTCCCAGTATCCCCAGTATTCCCAGTATCCCCAGCATTCCCAATATTCCACAGAGCCCTCAATCTCTCAGTGCAGTGACCGTGGGCACAATCTGAGCTCTCCCAGTACTCCCAGTACTCCCAGTATTCCCAGTATCCCCACTATCCCCAGCATTCCCAGTATCCCCACTATCCCCACTATCCCCAGTATCCCCAGCATTCCCAGTATCCCCAGTATTGCACAGAGCCCTCAGTCTCTCAGTGCAGTGACCGTGGGCACAAACTGAGCTCTCCCAGTACTCCCAGTACTCCCAGTACTCCCAGTACTCCCAGTATCCCCAGTATCCCCACTATCTCCAGTATCCCCACTATCTCCAGTATCCCCACTATCCCCACTATCCCCAGCATTCCCAGTATTCCACAGAGCCCTCAATCTCTCAGCGCAGTGACCGTGGGCACAAACTCCCAGTTCTCCCAGTATCCCCACTATCCCCAGCATTCCCAGCATTCCCAGTATCCCCACTATCCCCAGCATTCCCAGTATCCCCAGCATTCCCAGTATTCCCAGTATCCCCAGCATTCCCAATATTCCTCAATCTCTCAGCGCAGTGACCGTGGGCACAAACTGAGCTCTCCCAGCTCTCCCAGTATCCCCACTATCCCCAGTATCCCACCAACCCACAGCCCCTCAGCACAGCTCGGGCTGGGGACACCCCACACATTTCCCACCCTCCCTCCAGCCCCATTTCCCACCCCATTCCCTAAAAAAAATCGGGATCTCCCCCCCTCCTCCCCCGGGTGCCACATTGGCCGTGTCCTTCCCCCGGCTCCTCTGCCCAGCCCTGGGACAGACGTGGATATTTTTTAATTTTTTTTTTAAATTTTTTTTTTTTTGGCGTGTAATTACACCCTCCCCAAATTGCACGGTAGGTTTGTGGAATCATTGTCCAGGAGCCTTTTTTTTTTTTTTGCTTTTTCCAACCAACGTGGCTCCTTTCAAATGTGGAAACGGCCGTGGAGCCGAGCCAGGGTGGGGAGCGATGGGGGAGCCAGCGGAGCCAGGGAAGGGGGGGAAAAAAGGGAAAGGGGAAAAAAAAGAGGGAGAGAAAAGGGCTAAAAAAACCCAAAAAAACACACCCAGACAGCAGATTTGGGGAGGGGTCTGGGGTGCCCGTGGTTCTCAGAGGGATTTTGGGGTTGGGGTCGCTCAGGGGATGCTCTTGGGGACAATCCAAGGGATGCTCTGGGCACCGCTGGCCTCGGCCTTGCCGGGGTTTGGTCTCTTACTGGAGGGGGGGTCTCCGCTGGTGGGGAGCCCCGGGTGGGTTTTTGGGGTGTCCCGGTTGCGGGGGGAGGGGGGTGTGGCTGTTTTTTTTGGGGTGGGGGTCGTGGTGACATGGCCTTTGATGGCGTGGCACCGGGGTCCCCCCAGCGCCACGTGCCACATCGCCCGTCCCCACCCCCCCGCCAGCACCGCAGACACCCCCCCCCTCCCCAAAAATAAAATCGCGACCCCCGCACCCCCCAAACTCTCACCCCCTCACCACCCACCCCAAAACCCCAATCCCGGCCACCCCACACGCGTGTGTTTGCGTGTGCAAGGAGCGGGGGGGGGGTGGTGGGTGTGGGGGGGTGAGGAAGGGAAGGGGGGGGACAGGGGGTGCCCCCCGACTCGTTGGGTGTCTCTGATTGGCCGAGGGGGCCGTCCAAAACCCGCTGCTCCAGCCGGGTCCCACCTCTCCTCCGCTGCTCAGGGTATAAAAGGGCCGGCGCAGAAGTGGGCAAAGGGCAGGAAGGGAAGATTTTTTTATTTTATTTTTCCGCTTGGGGGTCTGGATTTGGAGCTCCAGGGGGGTTGGAGTCGGCCCCGCATGACCCCAAGCTAAGAAACCAACAACAAAAAAAAGAAAAGAAAAAAAAAAAAGAAAAAACCCCCCCAAAAAAAAGGAGAAAAGAGACCTCCCCAAAGAGTCTACATGTCTAATATTTAGACATGTTCAGCTTTGTGGATTCTCGGTCCCTGCTGTTGATAGCAGCGACTGTCCTACTCACCCGCGGGCAAGGAGAGGAAGACAGTGAGTAACGGGCGCGTTTTTGGGGAGGGGGGATTGATGGATTGATGCTCCTCACCCCTCCCCGGGGGTGGGATGCGGCTCTGGGGTGGGCGAGGAAGAACTCGGGGAGGTGGGAGTGAGGAGCGGGATTAGCGGGAAACGAGGGGAAAAAAATCCCCCCCGAGAGAGAAGAGGATTTGGGGTTGGGGAAAAATCTCTCCCGAAAGAGAAGAAGATTTGGGGTTGGGGAAAAAATCCCTCCCGAAAGAGAAGAAGATTTGGGGTTGGGGAAAAATCCCTCCCGAAAGAGAAGAAGATTTGGGGTTGGGGAAAAAATCCCCTCCCCGAAAGAGAAGAGGATTTGGGGTTGGGGAAAAATCCCTCCCCGAAAGAGAAGGGGATTTGGGGTTGGGGAAAAATCCCCTCCCCGAAAGAGAAGAGGATTTGGGGTTGGGGAAAAATTCCTCCCGAAAGAGAAGGGGATTTGGGGTTGGGGAAAAATCCCCTCCCCGAAAGAGAAGAGGATTTGGGGTTTGGGGGGAAAAAGGGGGTTTTAGGGATGGGGTTTGTGGGGGTGAGGAGTTGGGGCGTCCTGCCAAGAGCGGGGAGGGAAGGAAGGGTGGAGAGGAGCCGGCGGGGAAGGAGGGAGCCGGGACGAAGGGGAGGAGGAGGCCGGGAAGGGAAAGGAAAGGAAAAGGAAAACGAAAAAGGGGGAAAAGAGCGCGGGAGAGAGAAAAGGGGGGGAGAAGAGGGAGAGGCCGGGGGTGGGGGGGCCTCCCCAGCCTTGGGATCTGCGAAAGCCATCAGGAAAGAATTAGAAAAAAAAAAAAAACCTCTGGGATGATTCATAAGCGAAATGTTTCGGCAGCCGGGGGGGAGCGGGGCTTTGCCAGCGGCGCGGGCCGGGGGGCGCGGCCGGGGTCACCCCCCCACGCCACGACCCCCGTGTTCCGCTGCCACCTGCGCCAGGGGGACACGGGGGCATCCCGGGCCCGGCGCCCAGCGCTTTTTGCCCAATTTTGTCCTTTTTTTTTTTTTTTTTTTTTTTTTTGGGCGGAATTTTTTGGTGTTTTCCTTAAATACGTTCGAAACCGTTGTTATTATTATTATTATTATTTTATTATTATTATTTTTTTATTATTGTTATTACTCTGGTGATAATGCATTTCGCACTGGCAATGCCCATCCCGGCATTTCTCGTTCCCCGTTTCCCATTCTGAGTTTTGCCTTTCCCATTTGACCCAGTTTTTTTTTTTTTAATTTATTTTTATTTTTTTTTGCCCCAGAAGAACTTTGCCTTTTCCATTCGCCTTTTTTTAAACATCTTTTCCCCCTCTTTTTTTTTTTTTTTTTCCATTGCCTTTTTCTCCTTTTTTTGCCCCTTTTCTTAATTTTTTTTTTACTTCTTTGCCTTTTTAATATTTTTTTTTCAGGGAGCGGGGGTGGGTTTGTTCCGTGAGCTGGCTCAGCCCCTCTCCCCCCCCCACCCCTTCCCCACTCCACGACCCTTCCCCACCGTGGGGCCACCCCCGGGCCTGGCTGCTCGCCCTGCCCTCCCCTCGCAGCCCCCGCCCGCCTCCTCTCTCCCTTCTCTCCCAACTCCCCGAGCCCATCTGGCCCCATCCAGCCCCATCCCGCAGCCGCCCGGATCCGATTTCAACCCAAATTCGGGGCCAACCCTCCCCGTCCCATCCCTGTCGCGATCCCCCGCGGCTCCCCAGGACCCCCCTGCCCCTTGGGTGGGGTGGGGGGGTGTTTGCCTTGGCCCCGGCCGGACGGAGCCAGCGGCTGAGGGGATTTTTATTTTTATTTTTATTTTTATATATATATTTTTTTTTCGGATTTTTTTTTGGTGGTTTCTTTCTTTCTTTCTTTTTTTTTTTTTTTTTTTTTTTTTTTTTTTTTTTTTTGTTTTTTTTTTTTTGTTTTTTTGTTTTTTTTTGTTTAAATTCCAGCCGATGTGGGAAGAGTTTATTGTGGAGCTTTTTTTTTTGCCTGTGTCACCGCGCTGATGAGAACCAGATGAAGGGGGAGAAGCTCTTGAAAGGGGAGGGGATGCGGGGAGTGAGGGGAGGACCCGGAGCCGCGACAAGGGCTCCGTCCCACCCCGCCCTGGCTGAGCTCTCCGCCCCGTTCCGTCCCAGTCCAAACCGGGAGCTGCGTCCAGGATGGGCTCACCTACAACGACAAGGACGTGTGGAAACCAGAACCCTGCCAGATCTGCGTCTGCGACAGCGGCAACATCCTGTGCGACGAGGTGATCTGCGAGGACACCTCCGACTGCCCCAACGCCGAGATCCCCTTCGGAGAGTGCTGCCCCATCTGTCCCGACACCGACGGTATCGCGACATCACCCCCCCCCCCCCCCAATCACCCCCATCACCACCCCGGGAAGGGCGGGCTCAGTGTTCCCCCCACCCCAGGCGCTGCTCTGAGCTCCCCCTTTTTTTCCCTCCCCACAGCCTCCCCTGCCTACCCAGAAAGTGCTGGAGTAGAGGTAAGGGCGTCCCCCCCAAAAAAAAAATGCAGCCCCCCAAAAAATGTCATGGTAATGACATGGTAATGTCATGTTTTTGGAGCTTTCTAACCTGTTCTGTCTCTGCCCCACAGGGTCCTAAAGGAGACACCGGCCCCAAAGGAGACAGGGTGGGTGTGTCCCCCCCACTCCCTCAGAGCCCCCTGCTCTGCAGGGACCCCGATCCTGCTGGGCTCACCCCGATCTCTTTGGGGTTCACCCCAATCCCTCCTGGGCTCACCCCAATCCAGCTGGGGCTCACCCCAGTCCCTGCTGGGCTCACCCCAATCCAGCTGGGGCTCACCCCAATCTTTTTGGGGCTCACCCCAATCCCTGCTGGCCTCACCCCAATCTCTTTGGGGCTCACCCCAAATCCACTGGAACTCCCCCCAATCCTGCTGGGCTCACCCCAATCCCTGTTGGGCTCACCCCAATCTCTTTGGGGCTCACTCCGATCCTGCTGGGCTCACCCCAATCCCAGTGGAACTCACCCCAATCTCTTTGGGGCTCACTCCAATCCTGCTGGGCTCACCCCAATCCCAGTGGAACTCCTCCCAATCCCAGTGGAACTCACCCCAATCCCACTGGAACTCACCCCAATCCTCTTGGGCTCACCCCAATCCCACTGGGGCTCACCCTCCTCTTCTCTCCGCAGGGACTCCCCGGCCCTCCCGGCAGAGATGGAATTCCCGGACAGCCCGGACTCCCGGGACCCCCCGGCCCCCCCGGCCCCCCAGGCCTCGGCGGAGTGAGTGTGGGGAGGGGGAGTCCCTGACTGCGCAGCCCCTCCCAGGGGTTCCGTGCCCCTCTCTCACATCCCAGGGGTGCTGTGCCCCCCTCTCACCCCTGGGGGGGCCGTGACCCTCTCACCCCTGGGGGGGCCATGCCTCTCTCTCATCCCGGGGGGTCCGTGCCCCTCTCTCATCCTGGGGGTGCTGTGCCCCTCTCACATCCCAGGGGTGCTGTGCCCATCTCAGCCCCTGGGGGTTCTGTGCCCCCCTCTCACCCCTGGGGGGGCTGTGCCCCTCTCACCCCCGGGGGTTCCATGCCCTGCTCACATCCCAGGGGGCCGTGCCCCCCTCTCATCCCGGGGGGGCCATGCCCCTCTCACATCCCGGGGGTGCTGTGCCCCCCTCACCCCCCAAGGGTGCCGTGCCCCTCTCACCCCCTGGGGGTTCTGTGCCCCCCTCTCACATCCCGGGGGTTCCGTGCCCCTCTCACCCCCGGGGGTTCCGTGCCCCTCTCTCACCCCTCGCTCTCCCTCTCCCGCAGAACTTCGCTCCCCAAATGTCCTACGGCTACGACGAGAAGGCAGGAGGCATGGCCGTGCCCGGGCCCATGGTGAGCTGGGGACAGCAGGGGGACACTGGGGGACAGCAGGGGACACTGAGGGACAGCAGGGGGACACTGGGGGACATCAAGGGGCACAGGGGGTGGGGGTGAAGCTGGGTGAGGGGACAGGAGGGTTCCCTGTGCTGGTGACGTCACTGAGTGCCAGGACATGGGAGGGATGGTGGGCCTGGAGGGGACAGGGACAGGGATGGGGACAGGGATGGGGTGACAAGAGGGACAGGGAATGTGTGGGGACAGGGACAGGGATGGGGTGACAATAGAGACGGGGAATGAATGTGTGGTTGTTGGGACAGGAATGGGGACAGGCTGGTGATGGGGACAGGGATAGGGTGACAAGAGGGACAGGGAATGTGTGGGGATGGGGACAGGGATGGGGACAGGGATGGGGACAGGGACAGGGATGGGGACAGAGATGGGGTGACAAGAGAGACAGGGAATGTGTAGGGAGAGGGACAAGGACAGAGATGGGGACAGGGATGGGGTGACAATAGAAACAGGGAATGTGTGGGGACGGGGACAGGGATGGGGACAGGCTGGTGATGGGGACAGGGACGGGGTGGCAGTGGGGACAAGGAATGGATGGAGGTGGGAGCAGGGATGGGGACACGGTGTCGGGGTGGCAGTGGGGACAGGCAACTGGGACATGGCAATGGGGACAGGATTGGGGTGGCAATGGGGACAGGATTGGGGTGGCAATGGGGACAGGGAGGGGGTGGCAATGGGGACAGGGAGGGGGTGGCTTTGGGACAGCGATGGGGTGGAGGTGAGGACAGCAGGGGGGCTGGCGACGGGGACAGGGTGACAAGGTGACACTGATGACCCTTTCTCTTCTCCCCCAGGGCCCAGCTGGTCCCCGTGGTCTCCCCGGCCCTCCCGGTGCTCCCGTGAGTGTCACTTCTTCCTGTCCCTTTGGGTTTGGGGACAAACAGCCCCCAGGGGCTCCCTCCCTTGGGTGGTGGGAGGACAGCTCAGAGGGTGTCACACCCTTCCTGACACCTGCAGAAGCACGTGGGGACAAAGTGCCACCACACGGTGGGGGGGACATCACCACTGCCACCGAGGGATCGAGGCCCAAACTTCTCCCTTTCTGACCCATTTCTTTCCCTTGATTTTTATTTTTTTTTTTTTTTTTTTCTCCTCCACAGGGTCCTCAAGGTTTCCAAGGCCCCCCTGGTGAACCTGGAGAGCCTGGTGCTTCTGTGAGTGCTGTCACCTGTCACAGCTCCTGGGGCTGTCCCCTGGGCGTGGGGACAACGCTGCCCTGGCTGTGCCACGCTTGTCCCTGCTCTGGGCTGGCACTTGCCCGGGGCAGGTGACACAGGGAGGGGACAAAGCTGTCACCTCAGCACCCTCACCCCTGCTCCTCCTCTCTCTCTCTCTCTCTCTCTCCCCTAGGGTCCCATGGGTCCCCGAGGTCCCGCTGGCCCCCCTGGCAAGAACGGAGATGACGTAAGTGGCCCGTCCATGGGATCCCCCCCCCCCCACCAAATTTGGGGCCTGGTGGCCCTGCCAGCCCCCCACCCCAGGCCAGCAGGAGCTGCCTGGCTTGGGGACGTGCCACCACGGCGCTGTCCTTGTTCCTCAGGGTGAAGCTGGCAAGCCTGGCCGCCCCGGAGAGCGGGGTCCCCCCGGTCCCCAGGTGAGATGAGGGGACATCCCCAGCTGTCCCCACCCTCCCCGCCGCGGGAACAGGGGGCTCTGGTGTGGGGACAGCCCCACCCCCACCCCAACACCTCCATCACCACCCCCCCTCTTTTCCCCCCAGGGCGCTCGAGGTCTCCCCGGAACCGCCGGCCTGCCGGGCATGAAGGGACACAGAGTGAGTGTCCCCTCCCTCTGCTGGGGACACTTTGGGGACAAAGGACCCCTGAGCTCACCCAGGAGTCCCCTCCTGACCCCTCTCCACCCCTCACCCCTCCTCTCTTTCAGGGTTTCAGCGGTTTGGATGGTGCCAAGGGTGAGCCTGGACCTGCTGGCCCCAAGGTGAGGAGTTGGTGGTGGCAGCGTCACTCCTGTCCTCCCGGCAATGCCACCGCTGCTGTCCCCTCCTCCCCTGCAGAGCAGGTCCCTCACCGTGTCCTTCCTCCTTAGGGAGAGCCCGGCAGCCCCGGAGAGAACGGAGCTCCTGGGCAGATGGTGAGAGCCGGGGTGGGGCTCGGTGGGAGGGGGCAAGAGGGGACAAAGGTGTGGTGGTGACACCTGATGGGGACCAAGCTCCTCCTCAGGGATGGGGCGGGAGGGGTTTGACCCCTTGGGGTGGGAGGAGGCTCAGGAAGGGGAAATGTCCATCCAGGTGAGCCCAACCTGTCCTAACCTTGTTCTGTCTCCTCCCTCTGCAGGGTCCTCGTGGTCTTCCCGGCGAGAGAGGCCGTCCCGGCCCATCCGGCCCGGCTGTGAGTATTTGGGATGGGTGGAGCTGAGACCCCTCACCTGTCCCACCCGTGGGGGGGCTCACCTGTCCCACCCATGGGCGTCACTGACGGTGTCCCCCTCACCCCCAGGGCGCTCGTGGCAACGACGGTGCTCCCGGTGCTGCCGGTCCCCCCGTAAGTACCCCCGGCCCCACCCGCCCCTCCTGCAGCTTCTCCGGAGGGAGATCCCTGTCCCAGCTGCCTCCCCCCGGGATGGGGAATCCTGGCCGGGAACCCTGCACAGAGCCAGGATCCCCTCTCTTTGACTCTCGCCCTCTCTCCCTTTTAGGGTCCGACCGGTCCCGCTGGTCCCCCCGGCTTCCCCGGTGCCGCCGGTGCCAAGGTGGGGTTCGCCTGACTCTGCCGGGGTTGGCACTGCCCCGGGACAGTGACACGCGTGGGGACGTCCCCAGCCGTGTCCTGGGCACCTCTGCCGGCTGTGCCTCCTGCCGCGGGTGGAATTCAGCCTGGCTGAAATCCTCCTCTTCCTCCTCCCCAGGGTGAGACAGGTCCCCAGGGAGCTCGTGGCAGCGAAGGTCCCCAAGGTGCTCGCGGTGAGCCCGGTCCCCCCGGCCCTGCTGGCGCTGCCGGTCCTGCCGTAAGTGACATCCCCAGGGGCTCCCCCGTCCTTCGGGACCTCGCGTCCTGCCAGCCCCCTCCGTGACCTTCCTCTTCCTCCTTCTCTCCGCAGGGCAACCCCGGTGCCGACGGCCAACCCGGTGCCAAGGGCGCCACCGTGAGTGTCCCTGGTGTCCCCCTCCAGCCGGGGTGGGAAGGGTTGAGCGGCTTCCTCCTCACGGCCTCCTCTTCCTCTCTCGCAGGGCGCTCCCGGCATCGCTGGCGCTCCCGGTTTCCCCGGTGCCCGCGGCCCCTCCGGACCCCAGGGCCCCAGCGGTGCCCCCGGCCCCAAGGGTAACACCGTGAGTATCCCCGGCCTCCCCGCAGCCGCCTCTTTGCCGGGCTGGGATCCTTCCCTCCGCTCTGGAAAAGCTGCCGGTCCCACCCGGAGCTGCCTCCCGAGGTGGCCCCCGCCAACGCAGGGTGGTGGCAGCTGCCGCGTCCTTGTCCCCCCCTGAGGGTTCATGGGGTGGCTCCACTCCTCAATCCTTAAACCTTTTTGTCTCTCTTCTCTCCCCTCCAGGGCGAGCCCGGCGCTCCAGGCAACAAGGGTGACACCGGTGCCAAAGGCGAACCCGTGAGTGACCCCGAGCCGTGTCCCCCGGGGGCGCGGTCCCCGCCGGCTCCGGCCCCTCCTGGGGGTCTTCATCCCTTCGCCTCCTTCCCCAGGGTCCCGCTGGCGTCCAAGGCCCCCCCGGCCCCGCTGGAGAGGAAGGCAAGAGAGGAGCTCGTGGTGAGCCCGGCCCCGCTGGGCTGCCCGGCCCCGCTGGCGAACGTGTGAGTAGCAGCGTCCCTGTCCCCAGCCCTGCCGTGTCCCTGTCCCCACCCCTGCCATGTCCCTGTCCCCAGCCCTGCCGTGTCCCTGTCCCCATTCCTGCCATGTCCCTGTCCCCACCCTTGCCATGTCCCTGTCCCCATTCCTGCCATGTCCCTGTCCCCATTCCTGCCATGTCCCTGTCCCCACCCCTGCCGTGTCCCTCTCGCCATCCCTGCCATGTCCCTGTCGCCACCCCTGCCATGTCCCCATCCCCACCCTTGCCATGTCCCCATCCCCACACTTGCCATGTCGCTGTCCCCACCCCTGCCATGTCCCTGTCCCCACCCCTGCCACATCCCTGTAGCCACCCCTGCCATGTCCCTGTCCCCATCCCTGCCATGTCCCTGTCCCCACCCCTGCCACATCCCTGTAGCCACCCCTGCCATGTCCCTGTCCCCATTCCTGCCGTGTCCCTGATCCCCACCCCTGTCATGTCGCCATCCCTGCCGTGTCCCTGTCCTCACCCTTGCCATGTCCTCGTCCCCACCCCTGCCACATCCCTGTCACCATCCCTGTCCCCCTCCCATCTCCCCGTGTCCAGCGCCTCTGGGGACACCGTGGGTGACACCCCCAGCCGCTTTCAGGCTGCTCCCACTGGTGGCCGTGTCCCGCTCTGACACATCCACCACCCCCTGGCCCCCTGCACCCCCCCGAGGTCCCCGCGTGTCCCCACACTGACCCCGCCGTGTCCCCCTCAGGGCGCTCCCGGCAGCCGCGGTTTCCCTGGCGCCGATGGCATCGCCGGTCCCAAGGTGAGCGCCCGTCTCCGTCTGCGGGAGAAATCCACCTCAGCGCGGCCCTGGGGACTCCGCTGTCACCTGTGCCCACACGGTGGCTCTGTCGGGGACGCGGCTCTGTGGCGCTCCCCGCCTGCTGTCCAGCAGCTGGATCACCCCTGTCCCCCCTCACTCCCAGGGTCCCCCCGGCGAGCGCGGCTCCCCCGGCCCCGTCGGCCCCAAAGGATCTCCTGGTGAAGCTGGACGCCCCGGGGAACCCGGACTCCCCGGTGCCAAGGTGAGGAGGGGGCGCGGTGACAAGGCGGGTGACACGGAGCCGCGGGGCTGTCCTGCTGCTGCTGCTCCCTGTGCTGCCGGCGGAGGAGGAGCCGCTTTCCGGGCTGCTCCCCTTCTCTGGAGCATCCCCTGGAGCTCCTGACGCCCCTCCCGCTGCCTCACAGGGTCTGACTGGAAGCCCCGGGAGCCCCGGACCCGACGGCAAGACCGGCCCCCCTGTAAGTTGTCCCCGCTGCTGTCCCCTCCCCTCCCCTCCCGGTTCACCACGGAGCTCGCTAATGGGGCTCTGCCCCCCACCCCTGACAGGGTCCCGCTGGTCAAGATGGGCGCCCCGGCCCCCCCGGACCCCCCGGAGCCCGAGGCCAAGCCGGCGTGATGGGATTCCCCGGTCCCAAGGGTGCTGCGGTGAGTGCCACCCTCCCCGCGGGTCCCTGAGGGACCTGTCCCTGTCCCTGTCCCTGTCCTTGTCCCTGTCCCTGTCCCTGTCCCTGTCCCTGTCCCCGTCCCCCCCTCTCGGGGCCGTCACGGGCTCATCCCGCTCCGGTTTTAGGGTGAACCCGGCAAACCCGGCGAGAGAGGAGCCCCCGGTCCCCCCGGCGCTGTGGTGAGTGTGGGGTGGGGCCCGGGGGAGGTGACAAGGGAGGGGGGTGACCCCGGTGGGAGGGGACAGAGAAGGGTCACCGTGGTGTGGGGTGACAGGGAGGGTGACAGGGAGGGTGACAGGGAGCGTCAGCCCAGCGTTGGGGTGCCAGGGAGGGCGGGGGGCAGCACGATGGGGTGTGAGGGGGGTGGGTGTGGGGTGTGAGCAGGGTGGGAATGGGGTGTGAACAGGGTGTGAGGGGGGTGTGTGTGGAGTGTGAACAGGGTGTGCATGGGGTGTGTGGGGTGTACATGGAGTGTGACTGGGGTGTGAACAGGGTGTGCATGGTGTTGTGCGTGGGGTGTGCATGGAGTTGTGCATGGAGTTGTGCATGGAGTTGTGCATGGGGTGTGTGTGGGGTGTTAATGGGGTGGGAATAGAGTGTGAATGGGGTGTGAACAAGGTGTACACGGAGTGTGACTGGGGTGTGAACAGGGTGTGCATGGGGTGTGAATGGGATGTGAATACAGTGTGCACGGGGTGGGAGTAGAGTGTGAGTGGGGTGTGCAGGGGGTGTGAATAGAGTGTGAACAAGGTGTGCATGGAGTTGTGCATGGGGTGTGAACAAGGTGTGCACAAGGTGTGCATGGAGCTGTGCATGGGGTGTGCATGGGGTGTGCATGGGGTGTGAATGGGGTGTGAACAAGGTGTGCATGGCGTGTGTGTGGGGTGTACACGGAGTGTGACTGGGGTGTGAACAGGGTGTGCATGGAGTGTGAACGGAGTTGTGCCTGGGGTGTGAATGCAGTGTGAACGGGGCGTGAACGGGCTCTGAATTTGGTGTGAGTGTGGTGTGAGCAGGGTGTGAGCGGGGGTGTGAACAGCCCTTGCAAGCAGTGTGAATGCGGTGTGAGCAGGGTGTGAACAACCCGTGCATGTGGTGTGAATGCAATGTTAGTGTGGTGTGAGCAGGGTGTGAACAGCAACAGTCCGTGCGCTCGGTGTGAATGCGGTGTGAGCAGGGTGTGAACAACCCATGCACTCAGTGTGAATGCAGTGTGAGCAGGGTGTGAGCAGGGTGTGAACAGCCCCTGCACTCAGTGTGAATGCGGTGTGAGCAGGGTGTGAACAGCCCGTGCACTCGGTGTGCACACGGTGTGAGCAGGGTGTGAGCAGGGTGTGAGCAGGGTGTGAACAGCAACAGCCCGTGCACACGGTGTGAATGGGGTGTGAGCAGGGTGTGAACAACCCGTGCACTCAGTGTGAATGCAGTGTGAGCAGGGTGTGAGCAGGGTGTGAACAGCCCGTGCACACGGTGTGAATGCAATGTTAGTGCGGTGTGAGCAGGGTGTGAGCAGGGTGTGAGCAGCCCCTGCACGCGGCGCGAGTGCGACGCCAGCGCGGCAGTCAGCGGGGCGGGCTGGGGGAAACGCTCACGGCAGCGTGAGCGGGGCTGTCGGTGCCCCCGCTGCCAGGCAGCCAGGAGAGGCTCCCGGCCCGGCACGAGGTGTTGGGGATCCCATCCCGGCGCTACTGGCGCTGCTGGAGCGGGGACAGCGGCGGTGACGTGGCTGCGGGCAGCCGGCCCCGGTGTCTCCCGGCCTTCCAAGGATCCCGCGGCCACCGCCAGCCCCACGCCCAGCTCGGGGGAGGAGGGGGGCACGGAGCCCTGCGGGGACCGCTCTGAGCTCCCTCCTCCTCCTCCTCCTCCTCCTCAGGGTGCCGCTGGCAAAGACGGTGAAACCGGTGCCCAAGGTCCTCCCGGCCCCACCGTGAGTATCCCCCACCATCCGTGGCCACCCCCAGCCACGCCCGGCCAGCGGGCAGGGGGCTCGGGAGCCCCCCGCGCCCCTCCATGCCTGTCCTGTGTCCCCCTCAGGGTCCCGCTGGAGAAAGAGGTGAACAAGGTCCCGCTGGTGCTCCCGGCTTCCAGGTGAGGGGTGTCCCCCTTTTCCCCGGGCAGAGCCTGGGTGACATTTCGGTGACATTTCGGTGACATTTCTCTTGTCCCCTCCCTGGTGGCTCATGGCTCCTCTTCTTCCTCCCCCTGCAGGGTCTGCCCGGCCCCGCTGGCCCACCTGGTGAGGCTGGCAAGCCTGGTGAGCAGGTGAGTGTGGGCATTGGGGACCCTCCTGTCCCCTCCCCATCGCCCCCCACGCCAGGAGCTGCTGGGCACCCCCAGGTGCTCCATGCAGATTGGGGGGGCGGGGGGGCAGTGGGAACTGCCCAGGGAGTGAGGGACCCCTGGGGGCACCCCGGGGACCCCTCTGCCCATCCCCAGTGCCACCTCCTTCCCCTCTGACTCGTCCCCCTCTCCCCTCAGGGTGTCCCCGGAGACGCCGGAGCCCCCGGTCCCGCCGGTGCCAGGGTAAGACCAACCCCTCCGTGCCCCCCACCCCTCAACTCTGGGCACCCCAAAGTGCCCCAGACACCCCTGATGGCCTCGGGTCCTCCCTCCCCAGGGTGAGAGAGGATTCCCTGGAGAGCGCGGTGTCCAAGGCCCCCCCGGTCCCCAAGGTCCTCGTGGTGCTAACGGTGCTCCCGGTAACGACGGTGCTAAGGTGGGTGTGGGGGCCAGGCTGTCCCCGGCTGGTGGGTGGGGCAGAGCTGTGGGGGTTTTGGCCGGGATGGGTTGGCTGTGCCAGGATCTCGCTGATTCCCCCTCGTTTTCCCTCCATCCCAGGGCGATGCTGGTGCTCCCGGAGCCCCCGGGAACCAAGGGCCCCCCGGTCTGCAGGGGATGCCCGGAGAGCGTGGTGCTGCCGGCCTGCCAGGCGCCAAGGGTGACAGAGTGCGTGTCCCCCTAAACCCCTGGTGTTCCCCAAACCCCTGGTGTTCCCCAAACCCCTGGTGTTCCCCAAACCCCTCATGTCCCCCATATCCCTCATGTCCCCCAAACCCCTCGTGTCCCCAAATCCCTGGTGTCCCCCAAACTGCTGGTGTGCCCAAAACCCTGGTGTCTCCCAAACCCCTGGTGTCCTCCAAACCCCTGGTGTCCCCAAATCCCTGGTGTCCCCCAAACCCCTGGTGTCCTCCAAACCCCTGGTGTCCTCCAAACCCCTCATGTCCTCCAAACCCCTGGTGTCCTCCAAACCCCTGGTGTCCTCCAAACCCCTCATGTCCTCCAAACCCCTGGTGTCCCCAAACTCCTGGTGTCCCCAAACCCCTGGTGTCCCCCAAACTCCTGGTGTCCCCCAAACTCCTGGTGTCCCCCAGACCCCTGGTGTCCCCAAATCCCCTGGTGTCCCCCAAATCCCTCATGTCCCCCAAACTCCTGGTGTCCTCCAAACCCCTCATGTCCCCCAAACTCCTGGTGTCCTCCAAACCCCTGGTGTCCCCAAACTCCTGGTGTCCCCAAACCCCTGGTGTCCCCCAAACCCCTCATGTCCCCCAAACTCCTGGTGTCCTCCAAACCCCTGGTGTCCCCCAAACTCCCGGTGTCCTCCAAACCCCTCATGTCCCCCAAATCCCTGGTGTCCCCCAGACCCCTGGTGTCCCCAAATCCCTGGTGTCCCCCAGACCCCTGGTGTCCCCAAAACCCTGGTGTCCTCCAAACCCCTCATGTCCCCCAAACTCCTGATGTCCTCCAAACCCTGGTGTCCCCAAACCCCTGGTGTCCTCCAAACCCCTGGTGTCCCCCAAACCCCTGGTGTTCCCCAAACCCCTCATGTCCCCCTAAACCCCTGGTGTCCCCCAATCCCCTGGTGTGCCCAAACCCCTGGTGTCCTCCAAACCCCTCATGTCCCCCAAACTCCTGGTGTCCCCAAATCCCTGGTGTCCCCCAAACCCCTGGTGTCCCCCTTGGTGACCTGCTCCCCACCATCCCTGCACCCCCCTCCTCATCCCCTCGGGGCTGGATGTGCCCCCGAGCCCAGGCTGGGGGGCAGCAGCGTCCTGGGGAGGGGATGCTCTGTGTCACCTCTGTCCCCATCCCTTTGGGACAATCCCTCTCTGAGAGCCCAGCTCCAGTGAGAAGGAGGAGGAGGAGGATGGTCCCAGCTCATCCCAGGAAGGATGAAGAACCGAGGATGTCTCAGTGAACGTCTCAGCTGTCCCTGTAACCTCCCTGTCGTGTCCCTCCCTCAGGGTGACCCCGGTCCCAAAGGTGCTGATGGCGCTCCTGGCAAGGACGGTCTCCGAGGCCTGACGGGTCCCATCGGTCCCCCCGGCCCCGCTGGTGCTCCTGGTGACAAGGTAGGGACAATCCCGCGGGGGACAGAAGCGCTCCGGGGCGCTCACCGCCACCTCCTGGCCACAACCCTGACCCCTTCTCCTTTGCTCTCCTCCCCTTTTCCAGGGTGAAGCCGGTCCCCCCGGTCCTGCCGGTCCCACTGGTGCCCGTGGTGCTCCTGTGAGTGTCCCCCACCCTCGGTGATGGCCCTGGTGGCCGTCCCCTGTCCCCTGTCCCCTGCCTGTCTCACACCGTTCCCTCCCATCCCCTTCCCAGGGTGACCGCGGCGAGCCCGGCCCTCCCGGTCCTGCTGGATTTGCTGGCCCCCCCGTAAGTGTGACAACCTCAACCCCCCTCCCCTCAGCCCGGGGGTCTCCTCCTGCCCCCCAAGGTGACGCTGGACCCCCACCCGGGCTCACCCCGGCCTCGTGTCCCCCCCTCCCCTCCTCAGGGCGCCGACGGCCAGCCTGGTGCTAAAGGTGAAACTGGGGATGCTGGAGCCAAGGGTGACGCCGGCCCCCCCGGCCCCGCCGGCCCCACTGGTGCTCCTGGACCTGCTGTAAGTGCCCCCTCCCCTCCACCTCAGACCCCCACCCCCTGCCCACCCGGACTGCAGCTCACCCCTCTCCTCTTCCTCTTCCTCCTCTCTTCATCCCACCCAGGGTGCTGTTGGTGCTCCCGGTCCCAAAGGTGCTCGCGGAAGCGCTGGACCCCCTGTGAGTAGCGGCCTTTGTGGGGAGGGGGGCGTTTTTTGGGGGGAGTCTGGGGGTGCGTGAAGAACCCCGAGGTGCTTCAGCTCTGGCTCTGCTGCCCCCCACACCGTGGGGCAGCTCGGGCCCTGCGCCCCCAAAACCAACCAGCAGAGAGGGGAGGGGGGGGCTCATCCCAGCAGAGGGAAAAGGGGGTGGGGGGTGTTGCCTTTGTAGCCCCCAAATCAGCCCCCCAAGGAGGGCACTTTCCTCCTGACCGCCAGCCCTGGGGCTCCCTGCAGTGACCCCCAGGCCAGGGATTGTCCCCTGGGGCCTTTGGGGCCTGGTCAGCCCCGCTGAGTGCAGCTTTGTCCCCCCCCCCTGCCAGGGTGCTACTGGTTTCCCTGGTGCTGCTGGAAGAGTTGGACCCCCCGGCCCCTCGGTGAGTACCCCTGGGGGGAGATCTGGGGGGGCTGGTGTTGGGGACAGGGGGCAGGAGATGTTGGGGACAGGGGATTCTGGAGACACAAAGAGAGGTGTTGGGGACAGGGGACAGGAGGTGCTGGGGACATGGAAAGAGGTTCTGGGGACACGGAGAGAAAGGTTCTGGGGACAGGGGATGGGAGGTGCTGGGGACAGGGGACACAGGAGGTGCTGGGGACACAGAGAGAAATGTTCTGGGGACAGGAGATGTTGGGGACCAGGGGACAGGAGGTGCTGGGGACACAGAGAGAAAGGTTCTGGGGACAGGGGACAGGAGATATTGGGGACAGGAGGTTCTGGGGACACGGAGAGAAAGGTTCTGGGGACAAGGGATAGGAGGTGCTGGGGACAGGGGACAGGAGGTTCTGGGGACATAGAAAGGTTCTAGGGACAGGAGATTTTGGGGACAGGAGGTTCTGGGGACATGGAGAGAAAGGTTCTGGGGACAGGAGACAGGAGGTTCTGGGGACATGGAGAGAAAGGTTCTGGGGACAGGAGATTTTGGGGACAGGAGGTTCTGGGGACATAGAGAGAAAGGTTCTGGGGACAGGAGATGTTGGGGACAGGAGGTTCTGGGGACACAGAGAGAAAGGTCCTGGGGACAGGAGGCGCTGGGCACCACCCAGGTGCTGCTCGTGGCCGCCCTGTCCCACTTGGCCCCGGGACGCCCCTGGCCGCCCTTCAGCTGGCAGCGGCCGGTGGAGGGGGAAAGGTTCCCGGCCTGACCGCATCTCCTCCACCCCTCCCCGCCCCTCGCAGGGCAACATCGGCCTCCCCGGCCCTCCCGGCCCCGCCGGCAAGGAAGGCGGCAAAGGACCCCGCGGTGAAACCGGCCCCGCCGGCCGCCCCGGAGAGCCGGGACCCGCCGGTCCCCCCGGTCCCCCCGGAGAGAAAGGAGCCCCCGGCGCTGACGGCCCCATCGTGAGTGCCCCTCCTCGCCCAGACCCCTCTGCTCGTCAGCCCTTGTGGCTGTCCCCTCTGTCGCAGGGTGACGCCGGTCGCTGAGGTGCCGTTTGTCCCCGCAGGGCGCTCCCGGTACTCCCGGACCCCAAGGTATCGCCGGCCAGCGCGGTGTGGTCGGTCTGCCCGGCCAGAGAGGCGAGAGAGGTTTCCCTGGGCTGCCCGGCCCCTCCGTGAGTACCGGGAGGGGGTTGTCCCGGGATTCCCTCACCCCTCCGGGGCTGTGCGGCCGGCGGTGCCTGACCCTGCCTGGTGTGTCCCCTCCCAACCCCGCAGGGTGAACCCGGCAAACAAGGTCCCTCCGGCTCCCCCGGTGAGCGCGGCCCCCCCGGCCCCATGGGCCCCCCAGGCTTGGCAGGACCCCCCGGAGAAGCTGGACGCGAGGTGAGCTTGTGGGGGCACTGATGGGGGGCTCAGTGAGAGCCCCGGTGACCCCCACCCACCACCACCCAGATGCTAACGAGGGTCTCTGCTCCCCCCACCCCACCCTGTAGGGCGCTCCCGGTGCTGAAGGTGCCCCCGGCCGTGACGGTGCTGCTGGTCCCAAGGTGAGTTGGGGGGTCTCTGAGGGGGGGGCTCGGGAGGGGTGATGGGGTTGTGCTGGCTCACACTGACCTCTCCTCCTTCTTCCTCTTCCTCCTCCTCCTCCTCGCAGGGCGATCGCGGTGAGACCGGCCCCGCCGGCCCCCCTGGCGCTCCCGGTGCCCCCGGTGCCCCCGGCCCCGTCGGTCCTGCTGGCAAGAACGGAGATCGTGGTGAGACCGTAAGTGCTGCTCTGCCCAGAGCCCCCCACCCCTTGCACCCCCCACCCCCCCGACCCAAAAAGGACCCGGTTCTGGGGCCTGGCCCCGGGCTCAGCTCCTGCTGCTGGGAAGGGGCTTCCCCAGGAAGCCAGAGGTGCCACCACCCTGCTCAGGGACCCCCGAGCACCTCGGGGTGGTTCTGCCCCAAGCCAGCAGCAGCAGCAGGAGGTGCAGGAGGTGCTCTAACCTGTCCCTTCTCTCCCCGTCCCAGGGTCCCCAAGGTCCCGCTGGCCCCCCCGGTCCTGCTGGTGCTCGTGGTCCTGCTGTAAGTGACGCTTCGCTCTGTCCTCCTCGGTGGGCTCTGTGTCCCCCACGGGCGTGGGGACAGTGACTGGCCAGGACTTTGCTCAACTCATCTTCCTCCTCCTCCTGCAGGGTCCACAAGGTCCCCGTGGTGACAAAGGTGAAACCGGTGAACAGGGTGACAGAGGCATGAAGGGTCACAGAGGCTTCTCCGGTCTCCAGGGCCCACCCGGTCCTCCCGTAAGTGCCGCGGGGGTGACAACGCGTCCTGGGGGCATGCTGATGTCACCTGGGATGTCACCTCTGATGTCACCTTCTTCTTTTTCCCTTCACAGGGCTCTCCTGGTGAACAAGGTCCTTCTGGTGCTTCTGGTCCCGCCGGTCCCCGAGTGAGTCCCGGGATGAGCTGCGACATCCGGACACGGTGGCAGGGGCTGTCGTGTTTCCCGTGGGGACACGGGTCGGGGTTCTCCACTCACCCTCTTCTCCTTTTTTTCCCCGCAGGGTCCTCCCGGCTCTGCCGGCGCTGCCGGCAAGGACGGTCTGAACGGGCTGCCCGGCCCCATCGGTCCCCCCGGCCCCCGCGGCCGCACCGGCGACGTCGGTCCCGTCGTACGTCCCGAGCCGTCCCAACCCTCCCTGAACCGCCAGCCTTCAGCGCCCGCTCCTCCTTCACCATCCTCCTCTTCTCATCCCGCAGGGTCCCCCCGGCCCCCCTGGGCCTCCCGGTCCTCCCGGCCCTCCCAGCGGCGGCTTCGACTTCAGCTTCCTGCCCCAGCCGCCCCAGGAGAAGGCGCACGACGGCGGCCGCTACTACCGGGCCGACGACGCCAACGTGATGCGAGACCGCGACCTGGAGGTGGACACCACCCTCAAGAGCCTGAGCCAGCAGATCGAGAACATCCGCAGCCCCGAGGGCACCCGCAAGAACCCGGCCCGCACCTGCCGTGATCTGAAGATGTGCCACGGCGACTGGAAGAGCGGTGGGTGGTCCCCCCCTCGCCGCCCCCCGGTGCCCGCCGGCCCCTCGGGGCTCTCAGCCCGGCCCCGTCCCCTCTGCGGCTCCTCTCACCTCTGTCCTCGCAGCTCCGCTGGGTCCTGTCTCTCCTGTCTGCTCTCCCCTCCTGTCCCTCCCTCCATGCTTTGCTCCTCTCCTTCTTCTTCTTCTTCTTCTTCTTCTTCTTCTTCTTCTTCTTCTTCTTCTTCTTCTTCTTCTTCTTCTCCACGCTCCCTCCTTGGCCTTCCTCCCCTCCCCTGGCTGCTCCTCACCTTCCTCCTTCCTCCCTTCATCCTCAGCATCTCCCGTCCTTCATCCCTCAGCCCCCCCCATCCCTCCACGCTCTGCTCCTCACCTCCATCCCCCGGGGCTGCTCCTCACCCTGCTGGCTCTTCCTCATCGCTGAAGGATGAAGGCTGATCCTTCCATCCCTCCCGGCTCTTCCTCATCCCTGAAGGATGAAGGCTGATCCCTCCATCCCTCCTGGCTCTTCCTCACCTCTTCCCTCCTGGGTTCTCCTTCACCTCCATCCCTCTGGCTGCTGCTGCTCAGCTCCTTTCTCCATCCCCTGGGGCTGTTCCTCACCTTCATCCTTCCAGGCTGCTCCTCCCCTGTTCTCTCCTGGCTGTCCCTGTCCCTGTCCCTGTCCCTGTTCCCTCTGCCTGTCCCTGTCCCTGTTCCCTCCTGGCTGTCCCTGTTCCCTCCTGGCTGTCCCTCCCCTCCATCCTTGGCTGTCCCTGTCCCTGTCCCTGTCCCTGTCCCTGTCCCTGTCCCTGTCCCTGTCCCTGTCCTTCTCCCCTCCTGGCTGTCCCTCCCCTGTTCCCCCCTGGCTGTCCCTGTTCCCTCCTGTCTGCTCCTTCCCTGTCCCCTCCTGGCTGTCCCTCCCCTCCATCCCTGGCTGTCCCTCCCCTCCATCCCTGGCTGTCCCTGTCCCTGTCCCTGTCCCTGTCCCTGTCCCCTCCTGGCTGTCCCTCTCCAGTCCCCTCCTCTCTGCTCCTCCCCTGTCCCCTCCTGGCTGTCCCTCCCCTCCATCCCTGGCTGTCCCTGTCCCTGTCCCCATCCCTGTCCCTGTCCCTGTCCCCCTCCCCTAACCCCTCTCCCTGTCCCCTCCCCACCCCTCACAGGCGAGTACTGGATCGACCCCAACCAAGGCTGCAACCTGGACGCCATCAAGGTCTTCTGCAACCTGGAGACGGGCGAGACCTGCGTCTACCCCACCCAGGCCTCCATCGCCCGCAAGAACTGGTACCTCAGCAAGAACCCCAAGGAGAAGAAACACGTCTGGTTCGGCGAGACCATGAGCGACGGCTTCCAGGTGAGGCTCGGGGGTGAAGGCGGTGGGGCTGGTGGGAACGGTGAGAACCTCGGTGTTGACCTGAAGGTGGACACCACCCTCAAGAACCTGAGCCAGCAGCTCGAGAACATCCCCCGTGTTCTTCCCCTCAGTTCGAGTACGGCGGCGAGGGCTCCAACCCGGCCGACGTGGCCATCCAGCTGACCTTCCTGCGCCTGATGGCCACCGAGGCGTCCCAGAACGTCACCTACCACTGCAAGAACAGCGTGGCCTACATGGAGCAAGCCAGCGGCAACCTGAAGAAGGCGCTGCTGCTGCAAGGCGCCAACGAGATCGAGATCCGCGCCGAGGGCAACAGCCGCTTCACCTACGGCGTCACCGAGGACGGCTGCACGGTGGGTGACGGCGGTGGAGGTGACACCAGGACACCTCGGTGGGGACAGAAAGGTGACGTTGGTGTGTCCCTTCTCTCTTTTTGTAGAGTCACACGGGCGCCTGGGGCAAGACAGTCATCGAGTACAAGACGACGAAGACCTCGCGCTTGCCCATCATCGATTTGGCTCCTATGGACGTCGGCGCTCCGGACCAGGAATTCGGCATCGACATCGGCCCCGTCTGCTTCTTGTAATCCCCTCTCCCCCTACCCTACCCCGGGAGGGGGACCACCCAACCCACCCCCCCCGGACACACGTGCGCGACGAGGAGAGAGTAATAATTAATGATGAAATTAATAATAATAATAAAAAAAACAAAAAAAAAGCCAAAAAAAAATTTTTTTTCCAAGCCGAGAAAAAGAAAAAAAAACCAAAAAAAAAACAAAAAAAAAAAGGAGAAAAATTTCACATGGACTTTTTTTTTTTTTTTTTGGAATTCGCGTCGGTTTTTTTTTCGGATCTCCAGCGTCTCTCTTAAAAAAAAATAACAATAAAACAGCTTCGGTTGTGTTGCCCCTAAAAAGAGAGAGAGAGAGAGAGGGGAACCTCAAAAAAACAAAAAAACCCAACCTTCCTCCCCCCAAGGAAAAAAAAAAAAAGAAAGGAAAAAAAAAAAAAAAAGCGTTCGACCCACCCCCCCGCCACCCAAAAAAATATTAAAAAAAAAAAAATTATTATTATTTTTTTTTTTCCCAAATAAATGACTTTTTCAAACGAAATCACCAGGAAGTGGGTTCGCTTGCTTGCCTCCCCCCCAGCCCCAATTCCTCAGCCCTGGAGATGGCAAAGCTCAGCTCCCCCCAAAGCCCCGGGACCCCCCTCCCCGCCAGCCCCTTCGCTTCTTGCATCCCGTTAAAATTCCAATTTTTGCTGCCAGGAAGACGTTGAACTCCTGCCTCTCATTTACTTTCCTTCCCTCCCTCCCTTCCTCCATTTCCCTCTTCCTCTCTTCCCCCTCTCCTCCTCCTCCTCCTTTTTTTTTTTTTTTTTTTTATTCGGGATAAATCGATTTTTTTTTGGAGTTCTCTCCATTTCCTTTCCTCCTGATTCTTTCGTTTTGGTCTTTTTTTGTTGTTGTCTTTGTTGTTGTTGTGACTAATTTTTTTTTCCCCTTTTGTTCGTCCTTTTCGTGGTTTTTTTTTAATTTTTATTTTTATTCAGGCAGCAAAAAAAAAACCCCAAATTCCCTCCCTGCGCTGATGCCCCTGTCCGGATGGCTACCTCACCGCCCTCGGGGTTGTTTCATCGTCTTTTTTTTCACTCTGAATTTTGGGGGTTGTTTCTTTTTATTTTTATTTTTATTTTTTTTTAGCTTTTTCAGCCGTGCCGGGACTTTCCTGCCAGGTTCAGAGAGCAAAGGTGCTAATTTCCCCCCCTCCCTCGGTGTTCCTTTTATTTTCTCTCTCTTTGGTTGCTTTGTTGTTCTCTTATTTTTATTTTATTTTTTTTTGCCTCTGGAGGTTTCTTTTTGTTTTTTTTTTTTTTAAATCCTGATTTTTGTGGTGTTTTTTTTTTAATTATTGTTTTTAAATATTCTCTTTAATTTTGGCCCCGGGGAACGCTCGACCCCTCCCCCTGGGACCGCCTGGTGCTACAAACCTCCAAAAGAGCTTCTCAGCTTGGTCTGGTTTAATTCCTCTCTGTTTTCGTGGTTTATTTCCTCCTTTTCTTTTTTTTCTTTTTTTTTCCTTTTTTTTTTGCTGCTCAGCTCCACCCAGGGAATTTTCCAAAGGTGCTATTCCCCCCCCTTGATCCCCAACATCCATCACAAAAAACCCAGCGAAGCAAGAGGCACAAAACCCCAAAAAAAGGGAAGGGAGGGGAGGAAAAAAAAAGGGAATAAATCGATTTTTTCCAGGTTGAGCAGGTGGAAACTTGGGACTCCAGCTCTCGTCTTCCAGCAGCTTTTTCCTCCATCCATCCATCCATCCATCCATCCATCCATCCATCCATCCATCCATCCTTCCCTCCATCCCTGCATCCTCCCCCCGGGCACGGAGGGGCACGAACCCACTCCCTCTGCCAGCTCTGCCTTTTCCCCCAGGAAATAATATATCATGTATAATAATTAACTAATTAATTAATAATTTTAAAGCGGTTTTAGGAGGGGGGTTTTTTCTTCTCTTTTTTTTTTCTTCTTTTTTTTTTTTTTTTCCTAAATGGATGATGATGATGATTTTTAATTTTAATTCTAATTTTTAATTTTAATTTTAATTTTAATTCTAATTTTTTTTTTCTTTCTGACTGCTGAAATAAAGGCATGTGAAATGATCCAACCAACCTCGGGCTGCTGCTCTGCGCCGCTCTCTCCAGGGGTGGGGTGGGGGGCTCGGGGTGGTGGTGGTGGTGGGAGGGGGGGTCCTGGGAATTCCTGATCCCGTTCTGCTCCCGGCTGATCCCGCTCTGCTCTCCCGGCGAGTTCTGCGCTCCGCTCCTTGCCCGTCCTCCCTCCTCCTCCTCCTCCCCTTCCTCCTCCTCCTCCTCCTCCTCCTCCTCCTCCTCCTCCTCCTCCTCTCCCAGCCCCCCCAGTCCCGGGATGAGGAGGGGGGGGATCCAACCTACAGGGCTGGGTGGGGGGGCAGAGCTGCTGGAGACCCCAAAGGAAGGGGCCTGGGGGGGGTCTGTGCCTCAAAATGGGGAGGGGGGTGTCTGCATCAAAATGGGGAGGGGGTCTCTGTGTCCCCAAATGGGGAATGGGGGTCTCTGTGCCTCAAAATGGGGAGGGGGCATCTGTGCGTCAAAATGGGGAATGGGGGGTCTGTGTCCCCAAATAAGGAGGGGGGGTCTCTGTGTCCCCAAATGGGGAGGGGGGGTCTGTGCCTCAAAATGAGGAGGGGGTGTCTGTGCCCCCAAATAGGAAAGGGGGGGTCTGTGCCCCCAAATGGGGAATGGGGGGTTTGTGCCTCAAAATGGGGAGTGGGGGTGTCTGCATCAAAATGGGGAGGGGGGTGTCCGTGTCCCCAAATAGGAAAGGGGGGGGGTCTGTGCCCCAAATGGGGAGGTGGTGTCTGTGCCCCCAAATAAGAAAGGGGGGGGTCTGTACCTCAAAATGGTGAGGTCTGTGCCCCCAAATGAGGAGGGGAAGTCTGTGCCTCAAAATGGGGAGGGGGAGTCTGTGCCCTCAAATGGGGAATGGGGGTCTGTGCCCCCCAAATTGGGAATGGGGGGGTCTGTGCCTCAAAATGGGGAGGGGGTGTCTGTGCCCCCAAATAGGAAAGGGGGGGGTCTGTACCTCAAAATGGGGAGTGGGGGTGTCTGCATCAAAATGGGGAGGGGGTGTCTGTGCTCCCAAATAGGAAAGGGGGGGTCTGTGCCCCCAAATGGGGAGGGGGGTCTCTGTGCCCCCAAATAGGAAAGGGGGGGGTCTGTGCCTCAAAATGGGGAGGGGGAGTCTGTGTCCCCAAATGGGGAATGGGGGGGTCTGTGCCTCAAAATGGGGAAGGGGTCTCTGTGCCCCCAAATAGGAAAGGGGGGGTCTGTGTCCCCAAATAAGGAGAAGGGGGTGTCTGTGCCCCCAAATGGGGAAGGGGGGTGTCTGTGCCCCTAAATGAGGAGGGGGTCTCTGTGCCCCCAAATGGAGAATGGGGGGTCTGTGCCTCAAAATGAGGAGTGGGGTCTGTGCCTCAAAATGGGGAGTGGGGGTCTGTGCCCCCAAATAGGAAAGGGGGTGTCTGTGCCCCCAAATGAGGGTCTGTGCCCCCAAATGGGGAATGGGGGGGTCTGTGCCCCCAAATGGGGAGGAGGTGTCTGTGCCCCCAAATGAGGGTCTGTGCCCCCAAATGAGGAGGGGGCTCGAGGGGAGGGCCGGCTTGCTGGGGGGCTCAGCTCAGGGGAGTGGGGTGGGTGCAAAGATTCGCCCCCAAACCCGGGGCAGAGCGGCGGGCGCGCCCCCCTAGGACCCCCTCAGCTCTGCCCGTTCTGCGCCCCCTCCCCACTGCGGGGACCCCCCAACCCCTCCCGAGCTCTGAGAGCCGCCCCTGCCCCGCTCCATCAATGGCTCCCCTTGTTCCGCGGGGCCCCCGCGCTTCCCGCTGCCCCCTCCCCGCGCCCGGGGGGGCTCTGAAAGAGCCTCTTTCATCCCGGGGGCTGGGCTGGGCTGGGCCGGGGGGGCACCCCCGGGGGCCGGGCAGGGGTCCTGAGCCCAGCACACCGAGGGTTTTGTGGGGGAGCTCCTCCAAACCCTCCGGTCCCGGGGTTTTTGGGATCCGGACACGCAGGTGAGCTGGGGGGTGGGTTTTTTGGGGGGCCCATGGCGGGGTTCCGGGAGTGTGACCCCAAATCGCCGGCCCCATCCCGCTCCTCTGTCCCCCCACCACCACCCCCGCGGGGGTCACTCGGAGCCATCCCGGCCCTTTTGGGGAGGGGGGTGAGGTTCGATGGGGCGGGGGGGGGGTTGTGGCCGAGCATCCCGTTAGTGGGGTCCGCACCCCGTTATTGGGGTCTGCACTCCATTAGTGGGGTCTGCACTCTGTTAGTGGGGTCTGAATTCCGTTAGTGGGGTCTGCACCCCGTTAGCGGGGTCTGCACTCTGTTATTGGGGTCTGCACCCCGTTATTGGGGTCTGCACCCTGTTAGTGGGGTTTGCACCCGGTTAATGGGGTCTGCGCTCCATTAGTGGGGTCTGCACCCCGTTAGCGGGGTCTGCACCCCGTTAGTGGGGTCTGCACCCTGTTAATGGGGTCTGCACTCTGTTAGTGGGGTTTGCACCCTGTTAATGGGTTCTGCACCCCGTTATTGGGGTCTGCACTCTGTTAATGAGGTCTGCACCCCGTTAGTGGGGTCTGAGTTCCGTTATAGGGGTCTGCACTCCGTTAATGGGGTCTGCACCCCATTAGTGGGGTCTGCACCCCGTCATTGGGGTCTGCACCCCGTCATTGGGGTCTGCACTCTGTTAGTGGGGTCTGCACCCCGTTATTGGGGTCTGCACCCCGTTAGTGGGGTCTGAGTTCCGTTATTGGGGTCTGCACCCCGTTAGTGGGCTCTGCCTGCCCCTCACAGGCAGCTTCCCTCTCTCTGTTGGGGTCTCCCCCCTCCCCCAAAGTGAGGGCTGTACCCCACCATTGGGGTCTGTGTGGTCTTTGGGGTCTCCCCCTCATCCCTGGGCTCTCCCCCTCATCCCTGGGGTCTCCCCCTCATCCCTGGGGTCTCCCCCCTGCCCGCGGCTCTGGGGTCCCTCAGGGGCTGGCACGGCAGCCAAGCAGCTCCGTGTGCACCTCAGAGGGGTTTGGGGCGGCACCGAGGGGTCCCTTTGGGGTGGGGGGGCCCTTTAGACTCCGTGACGCCCCCAAAGAAATAAAGCAGCAGAAGCCTCATTTCGCCACCAAAGACTCAAATTTATGTCCCAAAAACTCACCCTGGAGCGGGGGGGGACCCCAAACCGGGGAGGTCGACGCGGGGGGGCGGGGGAGAGGTTCTGACCCCCACCACGAGCCACCCGGACACCGCCTTAGGGCGTCTGCACCCCGTTAATGGGGTCTGAACCCCGTTATTGGGGTCTGCACTCCATTAATGGTGTCTGCACTCCATTAATGGGCTTTGCACTCAATTAATGGGGTCTACACCCCATTAGTGGGGTCTGAACCCCATTAGTGGGGTCTGCACTCCATTAATGGGGTCTGCACTCCATTAATGGGCTTTGCACTCAATTAATGGGGTCTACACTCCATTAGTGGGGTCTGCACCCCGTTATTGGGGTCTACAGTCCATTAATGAGGTCTGAACTCCATTAATGGGCTTTGCACTCAATTAATGGGGTCTACACTCCATTAGTGGGGTCTGCAACCCGTTAGTGGGGTCTGCTCTCCCTTAGTGGGGTCTGCACTCCATTAATGGGGTCTGCACCCCGTTAGTGGGGTCTGCACTCCGTTAATGGGCTCTGCACCCCATTAATGGGGTCTGCACCCCGTCATTGGGGTCTGCACTCCATTAATGGGGTCTGCACTCCCTTAGTGGGGTTTGCACCCTGTTATTGGAGTCTACACTCCATTAATGGGGTCTGCACTCCGTTACTGGGGTCTGCACCCCGTTATTGGGGTCTGCACCCCATTAATGGGGTTTGCACTCAATTAGTGGGGTCTGCACCCCGTTATTGGGGTCTGCACTTCGTTATTGGGATCTGCACCCCATTAATGGGGTTTGCACTCAATTAGTGGGGTCTGCACCCCGTTTTTGGGGTCTGCACTCCGTTAATGGAGTCCGCACCCCGTTAATGGGATCTGCACCCCGTTAATGGAGTCCGCACCCCGTTATTGGGGTCTGCACCCCGTTATTGAGGTCCGCACCCCGTTCCTGGGCTCCCCCTGCCCCTCACTGCGGCAGCAGCGGGTCCCGGGCCCCTTGTCCGGGGCTGCCGTGGGGGCGGCCGCGCTGCCCGCGGGTGGGCACGGCGAACATGGGCAGCGTGGAGAGCGGCCGCGGCACGTCCCGGCTCCGCGCCATGCGGCGCAGCTCCCGCGTGTCCCCCACGATGGAGCTGTGGTGGGCCAGCTGCAGGCTGCGGGGACAGCGGGGACAGCGGGGACAGCGGGGACACGCGGGGACAGCGGGGACACGCGGGGACACGGGGACAGCGGGGACAGAGGGGACAGCGGGGACACGGGTCACACCGGGGCTGGGCCGGCAGCCACCCCCCAACCCCCGCGGGAACCCCGCTGGTGGGGGTCCCTGCTCCCGGTACCGCCCTTCGCCCTAAAAATCGGGAGCTTCGCCCTGAAATTGGGGTCTGCGCCCCGAAAGCCGGGGGTGTGCTCACCCTTGGGTGGGGTCTGTGCCTCGTTAGTGGGGTCTGCACCCTCTTAGTGGGGTCTGCATCCCGTTAATGGGGTCTGCACTTTATTAATGGGGTCTGCACCTCGTTAGTGGAGTCTGCACTCCGTTAGTGGGGTCTGCACTCTGTTAATGGGGTCTGCACCCTGTTAGTGGGGTCTGCTCCTCGTTAATGGGGTCTGCACCTCGTTAGTGGGGTCTGCACTCCCTTAGTGGGGTCTGCATTTCATTAATGGGGTCTGCACTCCATTACTGGGGTCTGTGCCCTGTTAGTGGGGTCTGCACCCTGTTAGTGGGGTCTGCACCTCGTTAGTGGGGTCTGCACTCCATTAATGGGGTCTGCACATTATTAATGGGGTCTGCACCTCGTTAGTGGGGTCTGCACCCCGTTAGTGGGGTCTGCTCCTCGTTAATGGGGTCTGCAATCTGTTAGTGGGGTCTGCACCTCGTTTGTGGGGTCTGCACTCCCTTAGTGGGGTCTGCATTTCATTAATGGAGTTTGCACTCCATTATTGGGGTCTATGCCCCATTAGTGGGGTCTGCACTCCATTATTGGGGTCTGCACTCTGTTATTGGGGTCTGCACTCCATTAGTGGGGTCTGTACTCTGTTATTGGGGTCTGCACCCCGTTATTGGGGTCTGTACTCTGTTATTGGGGTCTGCCTGCCCCTCACAGGCAGCTTCCCGCTCTTAGTTGGGGTCTGCCTCAAACCCCTCAAAGCAGCGCCCCCCAAAATAGCCCTCCCAAAAAGAGCCCCCCCAAAGCAGCCCCCCAAAATAATCCTCCCAAAAACATTCCCCCCAAAGCAGCGCCCCCCAAAGCCGCCCCCCCAAATAATCTTCCCAAAAATAGTCCCCCCAAAGCCGCCCCCCCAAATAATCCACCCAAAAACAATCCCCCCAATCAGCCCCCCCAAAGCCGCCCCCCAAAATAATCCTCCCAAAAACAATCCCCCCAATCAGCCCCCACAAAGCCACCCCCCAAAATAATCCTCCCAAAAACAGCCCCCCCAATCAGCCCCCTAAAGGTGCCCCCCCAGCACCCCCAGAGCCCCCCCAGCACTCACTCCGACGTCTGCAGGTCCCGTTTTTCCCTACAAAACCCAAGAAAAAAAGGGAAAAAATCCTCGATAACGATGAGGGGATCAGGGCTCCCCCCACCACCAGAGCTCACAAAGGGGGCTGGGGATGGGACCCCCACCCCGGGACCCCCCCGGACTCACACTCCCTCCCTGCGGCAGCACATCAGGTGTCCCAGGAGTAGGCAGAGCAGCGCGCCCAGCGCCAGCGGTACCAGCAGGGTCAGCAGGAAGGAAGGGAGCAGCTCCCGGGGGGCGGCCGGAGTGGGGGGCTCGAAATCGCCCCCCTCCTCCAGCACCCCCGACCCCTGAGCAGACCCCGGCCCGCTGGGGATGGGCCGGACCTGCTGCTGCAAGGGGGAGATGGGTTAGGAGAGGGTGGGGGGCTGCAGGGAGGTGGGAGAGGGTGAGGGGGGCTGACCAGGGTGAGGTTGCACCAGCGGATGGAGAAGTGCGGGGCGAAGGTGTCGCGACAGGAGGAGAGAGGGAGGTGGCCGCGCTGACAGCGGGAGCGGCTCGCCGGGGAGGCGGCGGAGAGCAGGCACGGCGAGAAGGGGCTGTGGGAGCCCACCTGGATGTACACCCTGCGGGGTGACCCCAAAACCCACCCAAAATGAGAAGGGGCTGTGGGATCCCACCTGGAAACCCTACGGGGTGAGCCCAAAACCCACCCAAAATGAGGAGGGGCTGTGGGAGCCCACCTGGAAACCCTGCGGGGTGACCCCAAAACCCACCCAAAATGAGGAGGGGCTGTGGGAGCCCACCTGGACGTACACCCTGTGGGGAGACCCCAAAACTAAACCCACCCACGGTGAGGAGGGGCTGTGGGATCCCACCTGCAGGACAGGTGACCCAAACCCACTCATGGTGAGAAGGGGCTGTGGGAGCCCACCTGGACACCCTGCAGGGCAGGTGACCCCAAACCCACCTACGATGAGAAGGGGCTGGGGGACCCCACCTGCAGGGCAGGTGACCCCAAAACCAAACCCACCCACGGTGAGGAAAAGCTTTGAGATCCCACCTCGACACCCTTTGGGGTGACCCCAAACCCACCCCAAATGAGGAGGATCTGTGTGAGCCCACCTGGACACCCTGCAGGGCAGGTGACCCCAGACCCACCCACGGCGATGCGAGGCTGTGTGACCCCACCTGCAGGGCAGGTGACCCCCCTCGCTGAGAAGTTCCCACCTGTTCACCTCCACCCTTCACACCGAGGTGGGAGCAACAGTGGGCGGTGACCCCAAAAAACCCCTCAGGGAAGCCCCCCCAGCCCCCCCCGTACCCCTCCCTGCGGCCCTCGATGGGCAGCGGGACGCGGCCACCCCGCTCCAGGGCCGAGGTGACATTGATGACGTGCAGGTCCCCGCGCTGCCAGAAGCCGGCCGAGCCCTGCAGGAACATCTCCCGCGCCGCCTCCGGCAGCAGCTCCTCCACGTTCCTGTCCCCGACCAGGAACTCGGCCCGGAACGGGGCCTCGCCACCTGCAGGGACACGGGTGACACCCGTGGGGACACCCCGAGGCCACACCCGGGGCGCGCCCCACCTGCAGGGACACACAGGTGACACCCACGGGGACCCCCCCGAGTCCATCCCCGGGGCAGTTTTGGGGCGGTTTTGGGGTGTCCCCACCTGCAAGGACACAGGGGTGACACCCATGGGGACACCCCGAGCCCACCCCCGGGGCGGTTTTGGGGCAGTTTTGGGGTGTCCCCACCTGCAGGGACACAGGTGACACCCGTGGGGACACCCTGAGGCCACCCCCGGGGCGGTTTGGGGGTGTCCCCACCTGCAGGGACACAGGTGTGACACCCATGGGGACACCCTGAGGCCACCCCGGGGCTGTACCTGGGGCATCCCCACCTGCAGAGACACAGGGGTGGCATCCGTGGGGACACCCCGGGGGTGGCCTTGGGACAGTTTTGGGGTGTCCCCACCTGCAGGGACACGGGTGACACCCGTGGGGACACCCCGAGGCCGCCTCGGGGCGCGCCCCACCTGCAGGGACACGGGTGACACCCGTGGGGACACCCCGGGGCCACCCCCGGGGCCGTACCTGGGGCGTCCCCACCTGCAGGGACACAGGTGGCACCCGTGGGGACACCCCGAGGCCACCCCTGGGCGGTTTTGGGGTGTCCTCACCTCCAGGGACACAGGTGACAGTGACACCCATGGGGACACCCCGAGCCCACCCCCGGGGCGTCCCCACCTCCAGGGACACAGGTGGCACCCATGGGGACACCCCGAGCCCACCCCCGGGGCGGTTTTGGGGCAGTTTTGGGTTGTCCTCACCTGCAGGGACACAGGTGACACCCATGGGGACCCCCCGAGCCCACCCCCGGGGCAGTTTTGGGGCGGTTTTGGGGTGTCCCCACCTGCAGGGACACAGATGACACCCATGGGGACCCCCTCGAGCCCACCCCAGGGCGCTTTTGGGGTCGCTGGGGGCCGTTACCTGGGGCGGGGCTGACGCTGACCAGCAGGCGCTGGGACGCGGTGGCGAAGGTGCGGCGGTTGTAGGCCACCACCTGAGGGGACACCGAGGGGACAGGGAGGGGACACACCTGGGGTGGGCCAGCCCGGCTCGGGGGTCGCTGTGGGGGGTGGGAGGGGGGGTCGTACCTGGAGGCGGTGGGTGCCCAGCTCGGGGCTCAGCGGGCAACCGTAGAGGAAGCCGGGCTGGCCCGGGTGGCGCTGGATGAAGCGAAGCCACCGCGGCAGGTCCGGGTGGTCCCACAGGTGGGCACGGAAGGTGACAGGGGCTGCGGGGACACGCGGGGGGTGGGGACATCACTCAGTGTCCGCCCCCCAAGCCGGGAAATTGGGTTTTTTGAGACCCAAAATTGGGTTTTTTGGGGCACCAGGGTCGGCACCACAGCGCTTCGCCCCAAAAATTGGGAGCTTCGCCCCGAAATCGGGGTCTGCGCCCCGAAACCCGGGGCTGTGCTCACCCTTGGGTGGGGTCTGCGCCTCATTATTGGGGTCTGCACCCCGTTAATGGGGTGTGCACCCTGTTATTGGGGTCTGCACCCCATTATTGGGGTCTGCACCCCGATAGATGGGGTCTGCACTCCGTTAGTGGGGTCTGCACTCTGTTAGTGGGGTCTGCACCCCGTTATTGGGGTCTGCACCCCGTTAGTGGGGTCTGCACTCCATTAGTGGGATCTGCACCCCGTTAATGGGGTCTGCACCTCGTTATTGGGGTCTGCACCGTGTTAGTGGGGTCTGCACCCCGTTAATGGGGTCTGCACCCCGTTCGTGGGGTCTGCACCCCGTTATTGGGGTCTGCACTCCGTTAGTGGGTCTGCACCCCTTTAATGGGGTCTGCACCCCGTTAGTGGGGTCTGCACCTCGCCCCCCAAAGCAGCCCCCCAAAGCAGCCCCCCAAATTAGTTCTCCCAAAATAGTTCCCCCCAAAGCAGCCCCCCCAAAGCCACCCCCCAAAGCAGCCCCCCAAAATAAACAGTCCCCTCCAAAGCAGCCCCCTCAATCAGCCCCCCAAAGCCACCCCCCAAAGCAGCCCCCCAAAATAGTCCCCCCCAAATCAGCCCCCTCAATCAGCCCCCTAAAGGAGCCCCCCCCCCAAAGCAGCCCCCAGCACCCCCAGACCCCCACCCGTTCTCCCGCGGGGACAATCGGGGTGGTCCCTGGGGGTGCTGCTGTCACCCCCCCACCTTTGTCACCCCCTCAGGGAGGGACCCCCCCCAAAGGCAGCAGGGCCGGGCTGGGTGGGGGAGCCCCGGATGGGTGGAGGGGACGGACAGACGGACAGACAGACAGACAGCTGGGGTGGACCACCGGCCCTCACCATCATCATCCTCGCTCCCGGTGAAGGCCTCCAGGAAGGGCTCCCGCTCCAGCTCGTGCACGAACACGGCTCCGGTCTCGGCCGAGAGGCGGAGGTCGGGGAGGACGCGGTGCTCGGTGACAGCGGCCCGGGACACGCCCAGGGCCAGGGCTGCGGCCACACACACGCGGGGCTGGCACCGCGGCCCCTCCCTGCCTCAGTTTCCCCAGTGCCCGGAGAACCACGAGAGAGACCCCTGGGGACACTCAGAGGGGCAGGAACGTGTGTCCCCCTTCACGCGGGGCTGGCACCCGTGTCACATGTGTCCCCCTTCATGCGGGGCTGGCACTGCGGCCCCTCCCTGCCTCAGTTTCCCCAGCGCCCAGAGAACCACGAGAGAGACCCCTGGGGACACTCAGAGGGGCAGAACGCGTGTCCCTGCAGTGCCAGGTGTCCCCGCAGTGCCAGGTGTCCCCAGGCAGGGCAGGAGGATGTTTAGAAGGGGACGGGGACAGGGACAGGGACAGGGACAGGGATAGGGACAGGACAGGGACAGGGATAGGGATAGGACAGGGACAGGGATAGGGATAGGACAGGGACAGGTACAGGGACAGGTACAGGGACAGGGACAGGGACAGGGACAGGGATAGGGATAGGACAGGGACAGGGACAGGGATAGCGACAGGGACAGGGGCAGGGACAGGGACAGGGACAGGGACAGGACAGGGGCAGGGGCAGGGATAGCGACAGGGACAGGACAGGGACAGGGACAGGAACAGGGACAGGGACAGGGACAGGGACAGGAACAGGGACAGGGATGGGACAGGGACAGGGACAGGACAGGGACAGGGATAGGGACAGGGACAGGGACAGGGATGGGACAGGGACAGGGACAGGACAGGAACAGGGACAGGGACAGGACAGGGACAGGGACAGGGACAGGGACAGGACAGGGACAGGGACAGGACAGGGACAGGGACAGGAACAGGGACAGGGACAGGGATAGGGACAGGCACAGAACGGGATCAGCGCTGGGACAGGATGGGGGACAAGGACAGGATGAGCCCAGCACCTTCCCCCGCCCCGGCTGTCCCACACAAGTCCCTCTCATTGTCCCCCACCCCGCCCCGGACTCCGCTGGCACCCGGGACAGGGGACAAGGGACAGGGTGGCTTTTTTTAGCTCCGTCACCTCCCAGCCCCGTCCTCCCCTCATCCTCCCCCTTTTACACCCCATGCACCCCCCTCACTGCGGGGTCCTCTCCCTGCCGGGGGTCCCCCAGGCCCGGCCGTGTGTCCCCCCAGGGGGGGTGACAGCGCTGTCACTCGCCTGCCAGCGCCCAGAGCCGGAGCAGCTCGGGGCCCTCCATGTTCCCGGCCAGCGCTGATTGACGGAGCCAGCGGGGCCGGGGGGGCCCTCGGGGGGGGTCCCACCCCCGGTGGGGGGGTCCTCGGGGTGGGGGGGGTCCCACCTCCTGTCACCCAGGCACGGGAGCTCCGGGGCTGCCGAGGGGCTCCCGTGTCCCCCCCTGAGGTGTCCCCAGGGCGGGCTCGTCCCGGTGGCCCCACTCAGGGGGGAGCGGGGTGGCGGTGGCGGGGGGGACACTTGGGGACATTTGGGGACAGCCGAGAGCCGTGTCCCCCCCACGGCGTGGCCACCGAGGAGACGGGAACACGCGTGTGCACAGCCAGGGCGCTGCGTGGGGACAGCGACACGAGGGGAGGGTGTGGGGACAGCGGGGGGGTGGCAGCGGCGGAAGGGGAAGGGGAGGGGAGGGGGGTGGTCGTGGGGCGGACCCCCCCTCCCCTCGTGTCGCGACACTCCCCGTCACGCACAAAGGGCCGTGGGTGACACGGGGAGGGGACAATCGGACACCTGCAGGGTCCTGCTGCCCCTCCCACCTTGGGGTGTCCCCTTGTCCCCCCCCGGCCACAGGGGTCGGGTGTGGCCCCCCCCCCAGCCCTCAGGCACCCAGTGGGAAGGCAAAAAACCCAAATAAACCCCCCCAAAATACCCTAAATGCAGAAAGGGGGGCGCGCTGTACCCCCCGGGCCGGGCCCCCTGTCACTGTGTCACCTCCGGCCAGCAGGGAGTGGCACTGCCAGGGCAGGGGACTGAATCGGGGTCCGGCGGGGACACCCGGGGCTGGGGGGGCTGGGGGGGCTGGGGGTGTGGGCGAGGGGAAGCCCCGGGCAGGGGGAGCGGGGGACACGGGGACAGAACTGAGGGGACACGGGGACAGGATGGGGGGGACACGGGGACAGGATGGGGGGGACACGGGGACAGACTGGCGGGGATGGGAGGGAAGGATGGGGGACGATGTGGGGACAGGATGGGGTGGGAGGGGGGGGATGTAGGGACAGATCCGGGGAGTGGGTGCAAAATTGGGGGGGGGGGCACGGGGACGAGCCTGAGGGGACATGGGGACAGAACTGGGGAGGGGGAGGCGGGGACGTGGGGACAGAACCGGGGGACACGGGGACAGAACCGGGGCGGGGGGGACACGCGGGGACAGAACCGGGGGGGACACGCGGGGACAGAGCCGGGGTGTGTGACACGGGGACAGAGCCGGGGGGGGGGACACGGGGACAGATCCGGGGTGTGTGACACGGGGACAGAAGCGGGGGACACGCGGGGACAGAGCTGGGGGGGGACGTGGGGACAGATCCGGGGGGGGACACGCGGGGACAGAACCGGGGTGTGGGACACGGGGACAGATCCGGGGGGGGGGACACGCGGGGACAGAAGTGGGGGACACGCGGGGACAGAGCCGGGGGGGACACGCGGGGACAGAACCGGGGTGTGGGACACGCGGGGACAGAAGCGGGGGGGATGTGGGGACAGATCCCGGGTGTGGGACACGGGGACAGAACCGGGGTGTGGGACACGCGGGGACAGAACCGGGGGGGGGGACACGCGGGGACAGAACCGGGGTGTGGGACACGGGGACAGAGCCGGGGTGTGGGACACGCGGGGACAGAAGCGGGGGGGACACGCGGGGACAGAGCCGGGGGGGTGGCACCGGCGGCCCAGGCAGGGGGGGGGGCCCCACACTGCACAGCGCGGCTGCCGGGGGTGGGTGGGCGGTGGGGTGGGGGAGCCCCGCCGCAGGGAGGGGACCCCGGGCGGGCGTGGGGAAGGGACGCGCGTGGGGGGGTCCCCATGGCCGGGCTGCAGCGGCGGCGGCGGCGGCGGCGCTGAGGCCGAAGCGCGGCTGAGGAAGAGGAAGAGCGAGCGAGCGGCGCTCAGACCCAGAGGGCTCTGCGGGCAGCGGGGCGGGCAGAGCGCGGCGGCGGCGGCGGCGGCAGCGGCGGCTCCATCACCGGAGGAGGAGGAGGAGGAGGAGGAAGAGGAGGAAGGAAGGAAGGAAGGCAGGCAAGCAGGAAGGAAGGAAGAAGCGCCGCGGCCGAGAGGGACCAGCGGGATGGCCATGGCCTGACCGGGCCGGGGCAGCGCTGCCCCCCGGCACAGCCCCCCCACCCCCGGTACAGCCCCCCGCCCATGGCGCGGTAGCGGGCGCGGGGTCCGGGGGCAGCGGCGGCGGCGGCGGAGGTGGCGGCGAGCGATGCGGGCGCCGGGACCATGCTGAGGACCGAGGCTGGCGGGGCCGGGGGGTCCCCCTCGGCCGGGGGCGCGGCGGGGGGGGCCGGGGGGCTGCGCAGCGCTTCCCCGCACCGGAACGCTTACGAGGCCACCATCCAGGCCCTGGCGCCTACAAAGGAAGCCGACGGCGAGGACGGCAAGAAGAGCCGCGGTAAGAAGTATGGCTCCAACGTGCATCGGATCAAGAACATGTTCCTGCAGATGGGGACGGCGCCCGGCCCCGAGGGCGCCTGCGACCTGGCCAAGGCCAAGGAGAAGCCGGTGCGCCTCTCCCTGCCCCGAGCCGGTAGCCTCGGTGACGGCGTGGACCAAGGCAACCTCCTCAAGCTGGGTACCAGCGTCTCGGAGCGCGTCAGCCGCTTCGACTCCAAGCCCGACAAGCCTTTCTCCAAGCTGCAGGAGACCCGCAAGATCTTCGAGAGGAGCCCGCAGGAGAAAGCCACCAGCACCAAGCTGCTGCTGCGTAAGGAACGCGCCGGCTTCCAGGACCGCAAGCTGGACGTGGTGGTGAGGTTCAATGGCAGCACCGAGTCGTTGGACAAGCTGGACGCCGACGCCGTCTCGCCCACTGTCAGCCAGCTCAGCGCCGTCTTCGAGAAGGCCGACTTGAGGAACAACCTGCACAAGGCTCAGGGCAGGGCGGCCGCGCCGCTCAACGCCAAGGCGGTGGCCAAGAGGCCGAGGGTCTTCGAGGCCACTCAACGCCCGAGCGATGGCCACGCCGCTCCAGCCCGTGCCCGGCCATCGGTCGACGAGGAGAAGGCGGCCGGCAAAAGCGGGCGGCCGGCGGAGAAGGAGGTGGCGGCCACCACGCCGAGGGTGCAGGAGGTCTGCAAGATCAAGCCCGTGGAGGTGGTGGAGGAGAGCGGAGATGGCGAGGAGGAGGTGGAGGTGGAGGTGGCAGCGGTGGTGGGTGAAGCGGTGGCCGCGCCCCAACCGGCCAAAGGGGATGAAGGTCCGGCGGCCGCAGCCCCCCGGCTGGATGGGGGCTCGGGGGCGGCGGCGGCGGGCGAGGAAGGCGTCAAGGGCGAGAGGGCGGAGGAGGGCGATGGCTCCGAGGAGGCCAAGAAGGAGGATTTCTCCGAGGCGGACCTGGTGGACATAAGTGCCTACAGCGGGCTCGGGGAGGACTCGGGGGGCAGCGGGCTGGAGGAGGAGGAGGAGGCCGAAGGGTTGTACGAGCCCGAGTCGGGTTGCGTGGAGATCCCGGGGCTGTCCGAGGAAGAGGAGCCCGTCCCCAACCGCAAGATCCAGTTCAGCACGGCGCCCATCCAGGTGAGGCTGGTTGGGAGTGGGAGGGAGGGCATCCCCGGGGTGAGGGGCACCCCAGGGTGAGGGGTACCAGGGTGAGGAGCACCCCAGGGTGAGGGGTACCAGGGTGAGGAGCACCCCAGGGTGAGGGGTACCAGGGTGATGGGCAGCCCAGGGTGAGAGATACCAGGGTGATGGGCACCCCGGGTTGATGGGTACCAGGGTGAGGAGCACCCCAGGGTGATGGGCAGCCCAGGGTGATGGGCAGCCCAAGGTGAGGAACACCTCAGGGTGAGGGGTATCAGGGTGAGGAGCACCCCTGGGTGATGGGTATCAGGGTGATGGACACCCCAGGGTGATGGGCACCCCAGGATGAGGGGTACCAGGGGGTGATGGTCACCCCAGGGTGATGGGTACCAGGGGGTGATGGGCACCCCAAGGTGATGGGCAGCCCGGGGTGAGGGACACCCCAGGATGAGGAGTACCAGGGGGTGATGGGCACCCCAGGGTGATGGGTACCAGGGTGAGGAGCACCCCAGGGTGAGGAGCACCCCAAGGTGAGGAACACCCCAGGATGAGGGGTACCAGGGTGTGATGGGCACCCCGGGGTGATGGGCACCCCAGGATGAGGGGTACCAGGGGGTGATGGGCACCCCAGGGTGATGGGCACCCCAGGGTGATGAGCATCTCAGACTGGGTTGTGTGACCCCCCCACAAACTCACCCCTTTGGCGGGGACAGGAGAAGGGGCTGTGGCTCAGTGTCCCCATGCTCTGTGGCCCATGGGACAGGGCTGTCCCTGTCCCTGTCCCTGTCCCTGTCCCTGTCCCTGTCCCTGTCCCTGTCCCTGTCCCTGTGCTGGGGGAGGCAGGGCCCGGGCCTGCCTGATCAGCCGCTTCCTGCAGGGCCCTGCCTGTCCCCCCCCTCCGCCGCCCCCCCAGGGCCGGTGCGATGTGGGGACAGGTGGCCTTGGGGACCCGCTGTGCTCCGGGGCCGGGCACACGGCGCTCGCTGCCACCCGCCGGCCCCAAAAAAAAACATTTTGGGTGGGGATGCCCGAAAAATCCCCCTCTGCGAGGGGGGCCGGGGCATCCCTGGGGGCTCCTCCCAGCCCGGGGGGCTCCCTGGGGACAAGGGGGCGATGGGGACGCCCCCCTCCCTCCTGCCCAAAGCGGTGCCCAGGACGGTTTGGGGAAGTGGAGGAAGGGGAGGAAGAGGAGGAAGAGGAGGAAGAGGAGGAAGGGGAAGTGCCTCAGCAGCGTGGCCGGGTGGGCGGCAGCATCCCCCCCCCACCCCCCATCCCTCCCGCAGGGATCCTGCGGGGTTCGGGGGTCTCCATGCGGGATTGTGATTGAGGAGAGGGGGATCTAAAGGGGGGGCCGTGCAGCTATTTTGGGGTGTTCTCTCCCCTCCCCGGCCGCGGGAGCAGCGGTTGCTTTGTGCCGGGCCCGGGTTATTTTTAGAGCCCGGCCTATATTCTGGCTCTGAGTCAGAGCGGGTGGGTGGCCCCACCTGGGACGGGGGGACAGCGGCTGTCGTGGCCCCGGCCCGGGGAGGGGACACAGCGGTGGCCCTCAGATGGGGGAGCCGGGGTGGGGGGCTGTGCATCCCACCTGGGCCCCGTGGGGTGCAGCCAGCCCGGCCCTGGGGAAGGTGGGATGGAGATTTTTGGGGGTTTTGGGGTGCTCTGCTCAGCCCATGGATGGGGTTTGGGGTGCTCTGCTCAGCTCATGGATGGGGTTTTTGGGGTGCCCTGCTCAGCCCATGGATTTTTGGGGTGTCCTGCTCAGCCCATGGATTTTTGGGGTGCACTGCTCAGCCCATGGATGGAGTTTTTGGGGTGCCCTGCTCAATCCATGGATGGGGTTTTTGGGGTGCTCTGCTCAGCCCATGGATGGGGTTTTTGGGGTGCACTGCTCAGCCCATGGATTTTTGGGGTGTCCTGCTCAGCCCATAGGTGGGGTTTTTGGGGTGTCCTGCTCAGCCCATGGATTTTTGGGGTGTACTGCTCAGCCCATGGATGGGGTTTTTGGGGTGCCCTGCTCAGCCCATGGGTGGGGTTTTTGGGGTGCCCTGCTCAGCCCATGGATGGGGTTTTTGGGGTGTCCTGCTCAGCCCATGGGTGGGGTTTTTGGGGTGTCCTGCTCAGCCCATGGATGGGGTTTGGGGGTGCCCTGCTCAGCCCATGGATGGAGTTTTTGGGGTGCACTGCTCAGCCCATGGATGGGGTTTTTGGGGTGTTCTGCTCAGCCCATGGATTTTTGGGGTGTACTGCTCAGCCCATGGGTGGGATTTTTGGGGTGCCCTGCTCAGCCCATGGATGGGGTTTTTGGGGTGCCCTGCTCAGCCCATGGGTGGGGTTTTTGGGGTGTCCTGCTCAGCCCATGGATTTTTGGGGTGCGCTGATCAACCCATGGGTGGGGTTTTTGGGGTGTACTGCTCAGCCCATAGGTGGGGTTTTTGGGGTGCCCTGCTCAGCCCATGGATGGGGTTTTTGGGGTGTCCTGCTCAGCCCGTGGATTTTTGGGGTGTCCTGCTCAGCCCATAGGTGGGGTTTTTGGGGTGCCCTGGTTTGCCCATGGATGGGGTTTTTGGGGTGCCCTGCTCAGCCCATGGGTGGGGTTTTTTGGGGTGCTCTGCTCAGCCCATGGGTGGGGTTTTTGGGGTGCCCTGCTCATCCCATGGGTGAGGTTTTTGGGGTGCCCTGCTCAGCCCATGGATGGGGTTTTTGGGGTGCTCTGCTCAGCCCATGGATGGGGTTTTTGGGGTGCCCTGCTCAGCCCATGAATGGGGTTTTTGGGGTGTCCTGCTCAGCCCATGGATGGGGTTTTTGGGGTGTCCTGCTCAGCCCATGTATTTTTGGGGTGCCCTGCTCAACCCATGGATGGGGTTTTTGGGGTGCCCTGCTCAGCCCATGGATGGGGTTTTTGGGGTGTACTACTCAGCCCATGGATGGGGTTTTTGGGGTGCCCTGCTCAGCCCATGGATTTTTGGGGTGTCCTGCTCAGCCCATGGATGGGGTTTTTGGGGTGCCCTGCTCAGCCCATGGATGGGGTTTTTGGGGTGCACTGCTCAGCCCATGGATGGGGGGTTTGGGGTGCCCTGCTCAGCCCATGGATTTTTGGGGTGCCCTGCTCAGCTCATGGATGGGTTTTTGGGGTGCACTGCTCAGCCCATGGATTGGTTTTTGGGGTGCCCTGCTCAGCCCATAGATGGGGTTTTTGGGGTGTCCTGCTCAGCCCGTGGATTTTTGGGGTGCCCTGCTCAGCCCGTGGATTTTTGGGTTGCCCTGCTCAGCCCATGGATGGGGTTTTTGGGGTGCGCTGATCAACCCATGGATGGGGTTTTTGGGGTGCCCTGCTCAGCCCATGGGTGGGGTTTTTGGGGTGCCCTGCTCAACCCATGGGTGGGGTTTGGGGGTGCCCTGCTCAACCCATGGATGGGGTTTTTGGGGTGTCCTGCTCAACCCATGGGTGGGGTTTTTGGGGTGCACTGCTCAGCCCATGGATGGGGTTTTTGGGGTGCCCTGCTCAGCCCATGGATTTTTGGGGTGCCCTGCTCAGCCCATGGATGGGGTTTTTGGGGTGTCCTGCACAGCCCATGGATGGGGTTTTTGGGGTGCCCTGCTCAGCCCATAGGTGGGGTTTTTGGGGTGCCCTGCTCAGCCCATGGATGGGGTTTTTGGGGTGCGCTGATCAACCCATGGATGGGGTTTTTGGGGTGCCCTGCTCAACCCATGGATGGGTTTTTGGGGTGCCCTGCTCAGCCCATGGATGGAGTTTGGGGTGCCCTGCTCAATCCATGGATGGGGTTTTTGGGGTGCCCTGCTCAACTCAAAGCCTCTCAGCTTGTGGGGGGTCAGAGCACCCCAGACCTCTGCCCCCAGGTGATGCTGAGCCCCCCTAACCCATTGTGGGGGGAGTGGGTGGCATTGGGGACCCCCCACCCGGCCCAGCACTGGGGGCACATTCCAGCCCCTTCTGCTGGAACCCACACACATCCCAAATCCCCCCAGGAGGGGACCCTCCCAGAGCCCCCCAGGGACAGAAGGACGTTGGTGTCTGTCCCCTGCCCTGCTCCTCCCTGTCACCCCTGGGTGCCACACGGGGCGGGTCCCGTGGGTGTCACCGGGCTTTGTCCCCTGACTCTCGTCCCTAATTCCCTTTGTGGCCAGGCTTTATCCCCCGTGTGTTATCCCTAATCCACCGGCTCCGGCGGCACCGAGGGGCCGGGGCCCCCTCCAGGGACATCTGCCAGCCCAGCCAGCCCCTCCCCACAGCCCCCAGGGAGCAGGGAATGTCACCAGCCTGGGGACAGCGGCGTGGTGGCACGGCCCAGCTGGGCCAGGGAGGGTTTTGGGGGTGCCTCACAACGGGGCTCAGCACCCCCAGGGATCTGAGGCAACCCCAAGGATCTGAGACACCCCCAGGGATCTGAGGAACCCCATCTTCCTCTTTATCCTTTCCTTCCTTCCTTCCTTCCTTCCTTCCTTCCTTCCTTCCTTCCTTCCTTCCTTCCTTCCTTCCTTCTTTCCATCCATCATCCATCCATCCATGGATTCATGGATCCATCCATCCCTCCATCCCTCCATCCCTCCATCCATCCATCCCTCCATCCCTCCATCCCTCCATCCATCCATCCCTCCCTCCATCCATCCCTCCATCCCTCCATCCCTCCCTCCATCCATCCATCCCTCCATCCATCCCTCCATCCATCCCTCCATCCATCCCATCCATCCATCCCTCCATCCATCCATCCATCCCTCCATCCATCCATCCCTCCATCCATCCATCCCTCCATCCATCCATCCATCCATCCATCCATCCATCCATCCCTCCCTCCATCCATCCCTCCATCCCTCCATCCCTCCCTCCATCCATCCATCCCTCCATCCATCCCTCCATCCATCCCTCCATCCATCCATCCGTCCATCCATCCATCCCTCCATCCATCCCTCCATCCATCCCTCCATCCCTCCATCCCTCCATCCATCCCTCCATCCCTCCATCCCTCCATCCATCCATCCATCCCTCCATCCATCCCTCCATCCTCCCACGATCTCCATCCATCCATCCATCCATCCATCCATCCATCCATCCCTCCCTCCCTCCATCCTCCCACGATCTCCATCCTCTCCCCCCTTTATCCTTCCCCCAACTCCCCCTCTCTCCACGGCCCAGTTTGGGACGGGCTCTCTGGGGGGTCCCACACTCTCAGCATTCCCGGGGGGTCTCCCCTTGTGGGGGATTCCCCCCTGTCTGAGCCCCCCACCCCCCGGTGCCCCCCCAGGTGTTCAGCACTTACTCCAACGAGGACTACGACCGCCGCAATGAGGACGTCGACCCCATGGCCGCCTCGGCTGAGTACGAGCTGGAGAAGAGGGTGGAGAGGCTCGACCTCTTCCCCGTGGAGCTGGAGAAAGGTGGGTCCTGCCCCCCCTAAAACCCCCCAAAAACCCTCCCCCAAAAACCCCCTGGAGGTGCCACCACGGCCGTGTGTCCCCCCCGCAGACTCGGAAGGGCTGGGGATCAGCATCATCGGGATGGGCGCGGGGGCCGACATGGGCCTGGAGAAGCTGGGGATCTTCGTCAAGACGGTGACGGAGGGCGGGGCGGCGCACCGGGACGGCAGGTACGGCTGGGACAGGGTGGGAGAGCCCCCAGGTGTGCCCCCCAGGTGTGCCCCCCGGGTGTGCCCCCCGGGTGTGCCCCCTGGGGCTGGGTGTGCCCCTGGATGTGCCCCTCTGGGGCTCGGTGGGAGAGCCCCCAGGTGTGCCCCCCAGGTGTGCCCCCCGGGGCCGGGTGTGCCCCTGGGTGTGCTCCCTGGGGCTGGGTGGGAGAGCCCCCAGGTGTGCCCCCAGGTGTGCCCCCAGGTGTGCCCCAAGGTGTGCCCCCCAGGGCCGGGTGTGCCCCCCGGGTGTGCCCCTCTGGGGCTGGGTGGGAGCCCCCAGGTGTGCCCCCCAGGTGTGCCCCCCAGGTGTGCCCCCCGGGGCTGGGTGGTCCAGCCCCTTCTGCTGGAAGCTGCGCCAGGCTCCCCCCACACACATCCCAAATCCCCCAGGAGGGGACCCCCCCAGAGCCCCCCAGGGACTTCTTGTGGATGGGAGGAGATTGGTGTGTGTCCCCTGCCCTGATCCTCCCTGTCACCCCTCCATCCATCCATCCCTCCATCCATCCATCCCTCCATCCATCCATCCATGGATCCATCTGTCCATACATCTGTGGATCCATCCCTCCATCCATCCATCCATCCCTCCATCCATCCATCCACCCATCCATCCCTCCCTCCATCCATCCATCCACCCATCCATCCCTCCCTCCATCCATCCCTCCATCCATCCATCCATCCCTCCATCCATCCATCCACCCATCCATCCCTCCATCCATCCCTCCATCCATCCATCCATCCATCCATCCATCATCCATCCATCCATCCCTCCATCCATCCCTCCATCCCTCCATCCATCCATCCCTCCATCCATCCATCCCTCCATCCATCCATCCCTCCATCCCTCCATCCATCCATCCATCCATCCATCCATCCATCATCCATCCATCCATCCCTCCATCCATCCATCCATCCATCCATCCATCCCTCCCTCCATCCATCCCTCCATCCATCCATCCATCCCTCCATCCATCCATCCACCCATCCATCCCTCCATCCATCCCTCCATCCATCCATCCCTCCATCCATCCATCCCTCCACCCATCCCTCCATCCATCCATCCATCCATCCATCATCCATCCATCCATCCCTCCATCCATCCATCCCTCCATCCATCCATCCATCCATCCATCCCTCCATCCCTCCATCCCTCCCTCCATCCATCCCTCCATCCATCCCTCCATCCATCCCTCCATCCATCCATCCCTCCATCCATCCCTCCATCCATCCATCCCTCCATCCATCCATCCCTCCATCCATCCCTCCATCCATCCCTCCATCCATCCATCCCTCCATCCATCCCTCCATCCATCCATCCATCCCTCCATCCATCCATCCATCCCTCCATCCATCCCTCCCTCCATCCATCCATCCCTCATCCATCCATCCATGATGCCATCCAGGTGCCACACCGGCGGGTCCTTCGGGTGTCCCCGGCCTTTGTCCCCTGACTCTGATCCCGAATTCCCTAATCCCTGCCCAGGATCCAGGTGAACGACCTGATTGTGGAGGTGGACGGCACCAGCCTGGTGGGGGTGACGCAGAGCTTCGCCGCCTCCGTGCTCAGGAACACCAAGGGCCGCGTCCGGTAGGAGCCGGGGGTCGTGGGGAGGGGGTGTGAGGAGCTCCGAGACCCCCACCCCACCCCACCCAGTCCCTGCTGAGCCCCCTGGGTGTCCCTGTCCCCCAGAGTGCCCCATCTGTCCCCAGAGTGCCACCCTGGGGCTCCCCAGAGTGCTCCCAACTCATGGCCAGAGCCTGCAACGCCCCCAGGGGAGCTGCAGGGATGTCCCCTGGCTGTGACTCTGCGTGTCCCCTGGGAGTCCCCTGGTGTCCCCTGGCTGTGACCCCTGGTGTCCCCTGGCTGTGACCCCTGGGTGTGCCCCTGGGTGTCCCCTGGGTGTCCCCCTGGCTGTGCCCCCCAGGCATCCTCTGGATGTCCCCCAGCTGTGCCCCTCTGGTGTCCTCTGGGTGTCCCCTGGCTGTGCCCCTGGTGTTGCCTGGCTGTGCCCCCCAGGTGTCCTCTGGCTGTGACCCCTGGGTGTCCCCTGGCTGTGACCCCTGGGTGTCCCCTGGCTGTGATCCCTGGGTGTCCCCTGGCTGTGCCCCCTGGCTGTGACCCCCAGGTGTCCCCTGGCTGTGTCCCCTGGCTGTGACCCTGAGTCTCCCCTGGGCATCCCCTGGTGTCCCCTGCCTGTCCCCTGCCTGTCCCCCGCCTGTCCCCCGCCTATCCCCTGCCTGTCCCCCACCTGTCCCCCAGCTGTCCCCTGCCTGTCCCCTGCCTGTCCCCCGCCTGTCCCCTGCCTGTCCCCCGCCTGTCCCGTACCTGTCCCCTTCCTGTCCCCCTGCCTGTCCCCCAGCTGTCCCCCGGCTGTCCCCTGCCTGTCCCCTGCCTGTCCCCCAGCTGTCCCCCGGCTGTCCCCTGCCTGTCCCCTGCCTGTCCCCCGCCTATCCCCTGCCTGTCCCCTGCCTGTCCCCCAGCTGTCCCCCGGCTGTCCCCTGCCTGTCCCCTGCCTGTCCCCTGCCTGTCCCGTACCTGTCCCCTTCCTGTCCCCCTACCTGTCCCCCACCTGTCCCCCGCCTGTCCCCTGCCTGTCCCCCACCTGTCCCCCGCCTGTCCCCTGCCTGTCCCCGCCTGTCCCCTGACGGGCGGTGCCCCCGCAGGTTCCTGATCGGGCGGGAGAAGCCGGGCGAGCAGAGCGAGGTGGCGCAGCTGATCCAGCAGACGCTGGAGCAGGAGCGGTGGCAGCGGGAGATGATGGAGCAGCGCTACGCCCAGTACACCGAGGACGACGAGGAGGTGAGGGGGGCACACCTGGGGCTGGGGAGGGGGTGGGCAGCACGGCAGGGACCCCCCCTCCTCCCCGGGGTACCAACCCTGGCCCCGTGCCCGCCCAGCAGACCGGGGAATACGCCACGGACGAGGAGGAGGAGATGAGCCCCATGTTCCCCAGCGGGGAGATGGCCATCGAGGTGTTCGAGCTGGCCGAGAACGAGGACGCGCTGTCCCCCGTGGAGATGGACCCCGAGAAGCTGGTGCACAAGTTCAAGGAGGTGAGGGAAGGGGGGCTGGGGAGGAGGGCAGGGGGGTGCCTGCTGTGCCCACCCCCCGTGCCCACCCCCGTGCCCACCCCGGCTCTCCCGCCCCGCAGCTCCAGATCAAACACGCCGTGACCGAGGCTGAGATCCAGCAGCTCAAGAGGAAGGTGAGAATGGGGGATCTTGGCTGCCTGGGGTTGGGGGGGACGCCCTAACAGCTGCTCTGGCACCCTGAATGTGCCTTCTCCTGCATGGGCCGTTCCACGTCCTGGCGTGTCCTGCCTGTCACCTGGCTGTGCTGTGTGCCATCCCCTGGCTGTGCCATGTCCCTTCCCCTCGCTGTGCCCGTGTCCCTTCCCCTCGCTGTGCCATCTCCTGCCTGTCACCTGGCTGTGCTGTGTGCCATTCCTGTTCCCTGGCTGTGCCATGTCCCTTCCCTTGGCTGTGCCATGTCCCTGTCACCTGGCTGTGCTGTGTCCCATCTCCCATCCCCTGGCTGTGCGTGTCCTGCCTGTCACCTGGCTGTGCCACCTCCCATCTCCCATCCCCTGGCTGTGCCATCTCCTGCCTGTCCCCTGGCTGTGCCATCTCCCACCTCCCATCCCCTGGCTGTGCCATGTCCCTTCCCTTGGCTGTGCCATGTCCCTGTCACCTGGCTGTGCCGTGTCCCATCTCCCATCCCCTGGCTGTGCTGTGTCCTGCTTGTCACCTGGCTGTGCCATCTCCCATCCCCGTCCCCTGGCTGTGCCATCTCCCTTCCCTGTTCCCTGGCTGTGCCATGTCCTGCCTGTCACCTGGCTGTGCCACCTCCCATCCCCTGGCTGTGCCACCTCCCATCCCCTGGCTGTGCCATCTCCCATCTCTCACCCACTGTCTGTGCCACCTCCCATCCCCTGGCTGTGCCATCTCCCATCTCCCGTCCCCTGGCCGTGCCACGCCCCCGTGGTGACACCGCTGTCCCCAGCTGCAGTGCCTGGAGCAGGAGAAGGCGCGCTGGAGGGCCGAGAAGGCCCAGCTGGAGCAGAGCGTGGAGGAGAACAAGGAGCGCATGGAGAAGCTGGAGGGCTACTGGATGGAGGCGCAGAACCTCTGCCAGGCCGTGGACGAGCACCTCAAGGAGACCCCAGGCCCAGTACCAGACCCTGGAGCGCAAGTACAGCAAGGCCAAGCGGCTCATCAAGGAGTACCAGCAGAAGTGAGGGCAGCTCCCAGCGTCCCCTCGGGTGTCCCCAGGGTGTCCCCAGGGTGTCCCCAGGGTGTCCCTGGGCACAGAGCATCACCGGGCTGAGCCAGCCCTTGGCTGTGGGTCCATCCTTTGGGCACTCCTGTCCCTGGGCACCCCTGTTCCTGGGCACCCCTGTCCCTGGGCACCCCTGACCCTGGGCACCCCTGACCCTGGGCACCCCTGTCCCAGGGCACCCCTGTCCCTGGGCACTCCTGTCCCTGGGCACAGAGCATCACCAGGATGAGCCAGCCCTTGGCCGTGGGTCCATCCCCTGGGTGTCCCTGTCCTCGGTGTGGAACCCTGGAGGGGCTCTGACCCCCTCTGTGGCACCCCCTGTGCCGTCCTTGGGGTGGGGACACATCCCTGAGGTGCCAAATCCTCCCTGGGTGCCCTCTGGGAGCTTCCCTGGGCATGGGGAACCGACTCCATCCCCTTCACCCAGACTCACCCCTGGGGCACCAGATCCTCCTGGTGCCCCTTTGTCCCTTGTCAGGGACCTTCCCCTGGGCCTGGATCCAGCTGGGACAGCAGAGGGTGTCCCTCAAAGCTCAGGGATGAGCTTGGAGCTCCCTTCCCACCCAAAACCCTTCCAGGACCCCTTGATCTGCAGGTTCCCACCCAAACCCTTCCAGGACCCCCAGATTCCCACCCAAACCCTTCCAGGACCCTCTGATCCGCAGGTTCCCACCCAAACCCTTCCAGGACCCCCAGATTCCCACCCAAACCCTTCCAGGACCCCCAGATCCGCAGGTTCCACCCAAACCCTTCCAAGACCTCCTGATCCACAGGTTTCCATCCAAACCTTTCCAGGACCCCCAGATTCCGACCCAAACCCTTCCAGGACCCCCAGATTCCCACCCAAACCCTTCCAGGACCCCCAGATCCACAGGTTCCCACCTAAACCCTTCCAGGACCCCCTGATCCACAGGTTCCCACCCAAACCCTTCCAGGACCCCCTGATCCTCAGGTTCCCACCCAAACCCTTCCAGGACCTCCAGATCCGCAGGTTCCCACCCAAACCCTTCCAGGACCCCCTGATCCGCAGGTTTTCACCCAAACCCTTCCAGGACCCTCTGATCCCCACCCAAACCCTTCCAGGACCCTCTGATCCCCACCCAAACCCTTCCAGGACCTCCAGATCCACAGGTTCCCACCCAAACCCTTCCAGGACCCTCTGATCCGCAGGTTCCCACAGGACCCCCAGATCCACAGGTTCCCACCCAAACCCTTCCAGGACCCCCAGATCCACGGGGCACCGACTCCTTCCTGAGCACCCCCAGGCACCACCCAGCCTCTGGGGGACCCCCGGGCACCCCCCCCCGCTCCAAGCAGGGTCCTGATGCCCCCACCCAACCCCCCCGGGACACCCCCTGGCTGCAGGAGCGCTGACCCAGCCCGCGGCTCCCCCGGCAGGGAGATCGAGTTCCTGAAGAAGGAGACGGCGCAGCGGCGGGTGCTGGAGGAGTCGGAGCTGGCGCACAAGGAGGAGATGGAGAAGCTGCAGGAGAAGGTGGGCACGGGGCGCCGGGACGCGGGATGTCCCTGACCCCCCCGGCCCCGGCCCCGGCCCCGGCCCCGGCCCCGGCCACGCCGGCCCCGGCCACGCCGCTCCCGCCGCGCCAGCGATGGATCCCGGCGATCTGCTCGGCCGCCGGAACCTGCCGGGCGCTCCCCCGGAGCTCCCTCCGGACTGAGAGCCACGGATCCCACGCCGGATCGTGGGGGATCTGCTCCCACCGGACCCTGCTCTCGCCGCCGGATCGCTGGGGATCCGTCCGGGATCTGCCCGGGATCTGCCTGAGATCCACCCGGGAGCCACCAGGGATCCACCCTGGATCCACCTGGGATCTGCCCGGGATCCACCCGGGAGCCACCAGGGATCCACCCTGGATCCGCCTGGGATCCGCCCGGGATCTGCCCGAGATCCACCCGGGAGCCACCAGGGGTCCACCCTGGATCTGCCTGGGATCTGCCCGGGATCCGCCCTGGGTCTGCTCAGGATCTGCCCAGGATTTGCCTGGGATCTGCCTGGGATCCACCCTGGGTCTGCTCGGGATCTGCCCTGGGTCTGCCCAGGATCTCCCCAGGATCTGCCTGAGATCCACCTGGGATCCACCTGGGATCCGTCCTGGATCTGCTTGGGATCTGCCCAGGATCCACCCGGGATCTGCCCTGGAGCTGCCCGGGATCCACCCGTGATCCGCCTGGGATCTCTCCAGGATCCGCCTGGGATCTGCCCAGGATCTGCCTGGGATCTACTCGGAATCCGCCTGGGATCTGCCCTGAGTCTGCCCCAGGATCCACCTGGGATCTGTCCAGGGATCCACTCGGGCACCCTGAGCCTCCTGCCAGGCCTGGATCCCGCTCTGGATCAGCCCGGGGATCCCGCTGCGGCGGGGCCTGGCGTCGATCCCGGGGCGGGGCGCCGGGCCGCTCCCGTCGGGATCCCATGCTGGTCATGCCGGATCCCCCGCCGGGCCCCAGGGATCCCGCGCCGGGCACAGCTGATCCCCCCCCCCGGGCTCACCGGATCCCAAAGGATCCCGCCCGGGGTGGGGGTCACGGGGAGGGGCCGGCCCCGCCCGGCCGGGGGGCACCAGGGCACAGCGGGGGAGGTCCCCAACAGCCAGCAGAGCTGCCCCCCCACCCCCCCCCCCCTCACTCAGCCACCTCCATCACCCCCCCCACCCCAAAAATGTCCCCTGGCATCCCACAGAGCCCCTGCCTGCAGCCCCCCGACCCAGCCCAGCCCGTCCCTGTGCCCCCCCTGTGTGTCACCCCCCCTGTGTGTCACCCCCAGCCGTCCCTGTGTGACCCCTGTGTGTGTCACCCCTGTGTCACCCCTGTGTCACCCCAGCCATCCCTGTGTCACCCCTGTGTCACCCCAGCCATCCCTGTGTCACCCCTGTGTCACCCCCAGTCAACCCTGTGTGACCCCTGTGTGACCCCTGTGTGTCACCCTTGTGTGACCCCTGTGTCACCCCTGTGTGACCCCTGTGTGTCACCCCTGTGTCACCCCTGTGTCACCCCTGTGTGACCCCTGTGTCACCCCTGTGTGACCCCTGTGTGTCACCCCTGTGTCACCCCTGTGTCACCCCTGTGTGACCCCTGTGTGTCACCCCTGTGTCACCCCTGTGTCACCCCCAGCCGTCCCTGTGTGACCCCTGTGTCACCCCTGTGTCACCCCCAGCCATCCCTGTGTCCCCAGTGTGTCAACCCCATGTGACCCCTGAGTGACCCCCAGCCATCCTTGTGTCCCCAGTGTGACCCCCCCAGTCACTCCTGGGTGACCCCTGGGTGACCTGTGTGTGACCTCTGTGTCCCCCCAGTCACCCCTGGGTCACCCCCAGCCATCTGTGTCCCCTGTGTGCGTGTCCCCAAGTCACCCCTGTGTGACCCCTGTGTGACCCCTGTGTCCCCCCAATCACCCCTGTGTCACCCCTGTGTGTCCCCTGTGTGACCGCTGTGTCCCCCAAGTCACCCCTGTGTGACCTCTCTGTCCCCTCAGTCACCCCTGGGTCACCCCCAGCCATCTGTGTCCCCCGTGTGCGTGTCCCCAAGTCACCCCTGTGTGACCCCTGTGTCACCCCCAGCCATCCCTGTGTCCCCAGTGTGACCCCAGTCACCCCCTGGGTCACCCCTGTGTGACCCCCGTGTCCCCCCAGTCACCCCTGCATGTCCCCTGTGTCACCCCCAGCCATCCCTGTGTCCCCCGTGTCCCCCCAGTCACCCCTGTGTGTCCCCTGTGTCACCCCCAGCCATCCCTGTGTCCCCAATGTGACCCCCAGTCACCCCTGTGTCATCCCTGTGTCACCCCTGGGTCACCCCCAGCCATCTGTGTCCCCCGTATGCGTGTCCCCAAGTCACCCCTGCGTGTCCCCTGTGTCACCCCCGGCCATCCCCGTGTCCCCCACGTGTCCCTCACCCCCCCTGCCCCCCACTCCCCATCTCTGCGCCCCCTCCGTGTCCCCCTCCTGTGCCACCCCCCACCCCCATGTCCCCCCTGTCCCCTCCTGGTCCTGTCCCCGTGTCCCCCCCCGGCCCCCCCCCCCCCCTGCCATGTCCCCCCTGTCCCCCCTGGTCCTGTCCCCGTGTCCCCCCCCCCCAGCTGAGACCTGTCCCCTTTGCTGTTTTTCAGATCTCCGAACTGGAGGCCAAGCTGCAGACTTTGAAAAATTCCAACCCGACCTAAACCAACCCTCAACCCGCAGCGATTCCGGCCTGGGGAGGGAGGGAGGGAGGGAGGGTGGGTGGGGGTCCCCCCTCTTCATCCCCCCCCCACCCCACCCCAGCCCTGCCCCCCCCACCCCAGCCAGGGCCTCCTGGTGCCCCCCACTCCCCCCCGAGGGGCACAGACAGCGGTGGGGTTTTTTTTGGGGGGGGGGTGGTCGCGACCCCCCCCCGCGTTCGTGTCTGTGTCCGGTGTGAGTCTCGTGGTGACGTCATGGACCCGCGGGGGGGGGGACACACAAAGGACAATGTCCCCCCCCCCAATTGTGAGCCGAGTTTTGGGGTGGGGGACACACAGGAAGAGCCCCCAGACCCTTCTCTATGGACTCACGGCTGCAGGGGGGGGGTCTTTGCCGCGCCCCCCAACCCCGCACCCCCACATCGAGGTGACCCCCCCAGGACCACCGCCATGGGGGGGGACACGCGCCAAGTGTCCCCCCCCTCTCCTCTCAGTGCCACCATCGCCGTGGGGGGGCTGGGGGGGTGGGGGAGACCCCCGAGCCTTTGCCAACCCCCGCGAATTGGGGGGGGGCCCAGCCCCATTGCCCCCCCCCCACCAGGAAGGGGGGGTTGCCCCTCTCTGGGGACGCCCCCCACCCCTGCCAACGCCCCCCCCGCCACCCCCCCAAGCTCGGGGTTTTCGCCTTCCCTGGGCAGGGGGGGGGGACACACAATGGGGGGGGGTCCCCTCTGGGGTGGGGGGGCGATGCTCCCACCCCCTCCCCTGTAAATACCCCCTCTCCCCCCCCCAAAAAAAAAATAATCGCATTTCTCTGGGGCTGGGACACCCCCCCTCCCCCTCCCCACCCCCCCGGGGGGGGGGGTCCCGCCCTCTCCCCCCTCTCCTCCTGGGGTGAGGGGGGGCGTGGAGGGGTGGGGGAGGGGGGGTGATCCCCTTTATTTTTCATTTCTATTTCGCTCCCCCCCCCCCCGCCACGCCCCCCCGAGTCTCCGACAGTAACTGGATGTGGGGGCAACTGGGAGCCAGAGCTGGTTATACTGGGAAAGGGGGAGGCGGGGGGCGCCTGAGGGGGGGGTGGGGTGTGTTTTTGGGAGGAGGGGGGGGGGGTCCGACTGGATTGGAGCCACTCGGGGGGGGGAAGGAAAGGAGGGGGGTGGGGAGTGGGGGGGGGTTATTTAAAGGTGGGGGAGGGCCGGGGGGGGGTTATTTAATCTCACACGTGTACCTGTGGGTGTGTATATAACTTATATATAGAAATGTACCTATGTATGGATGGATGCACCGCGCCCCCTCCCCCGCCCCCGAGACCCCCCCCAAACACCCACCCGAGACCCCCCCACCCCACCCCCACCCCGCACCGCCCCATAAACGCGGCCTGGAGCTCCCCTTCCCCCCCCGCGCCTCCTTCTGCCGGGAACTGGGAGGGACTGGGAAGGGTCTGGGGGGGGTTGGGAATGGTTTTGGGGTCACGGAAAGGAGTGGGGGGGAGTGGGGGAGGGGGTTACTGGGGAGGGTGGGGGGCACTGGAGGGACTGGGAGGAGTGGGGGAGGAACTGGGGGAGGATGGGGGGGGCAGTGGAGGGAGTGGGAAGGGTGAGGGGGGGAACTGGGAGGACTGGGAATGGTTTGGGGGTCACGAGAAGGAGTGGGGGGGGTACTGGGGAGGGTGGGGGGGCACTGGGAGAAGGTGGGGGGGAACTGGGGGAGGGTGGGGGGCACTGGAGGGACTGGGAAGGGTTGGGGCGGTGGGAACTGGGAAGACTGGGAATGGTTTTGGGGTCACGGAATGGAGTGGGGGGGGCTCTGGGGGAGGATGGGGGGGGCACTGGGAGGGACTGGGAAGGGTCTGGGGGTGGAACTGGGAGGACTGGGAATGGTTTTGGGGTCACGGGAAGGAGTAGGGGGGGTGTGGGGGGGGCACTGGGGAGGGTGGGGGGCACTGGGAGGGACTGGGAAGGGTGAGGGGGGGGAACTGGGAGGACTGGGAATGGTTTGGGGGTCACGGCAAGGAGTAGGGGGGGTGTGGGAGGGGGTTACTGGGGAGGGTGGGGGGCACTGGAGGGACTGGGAAGGGTCTGGGGGGGAACTGGGAGGACTGGGAATGGTTTTGGGGTCACGGCAAGGAGTAGGGGGGGTGTGGGGGGGCACTGGGGGAGGGTGGGGGGGCGCTGGGGCACTGGGAGGGACTGGGAAGGGTGAGGGGGGGGAACTGGGAGGATTGGGAATGGTTTTGGGATCACGGCAAGGAGTAGGGGGGGTGTGGGGGGGGCTCTGGGGGAGGGTGGAGGGAAACTGGGGGAGGATGGAGGGGGGGCATTGGGGAGGGTTGGGGGGCACTGGGAGGGACTGGGAAGGGTCTGGGTGGGGGGGAACTGGGAGGACTGGGAATGGTTTTGGGATCACGGGAAGGAGTAGGGGGGGTGTGGGGGGGCACTGGGGGAGGGTTGGGGGGCACTGGGAGGAACTGGGAAGGGTCTGAGGGGGGGGGAACTGGGAGGACTGGGAATGGTTTTGGGGTCACGGGAAGGAATGGGGGGGGTGGGAGGGGGTTACTGGGGAGGGTGGGGGGGGCACTGGAGGGACTGGGAGGAGTGGGGGGGAACTGGGGAGGGTTGGGGGGCGCTGGGGGAGGGTGGGGGGAACTGGGAGAAGGTGGGGGGGGAACTGGGGGAGGATGGGGGGGCAGTGGAGGGAGTGGGAAGGGTGAGGGGGGGGGAACTGGGAGGACTGGGAATGGTTTTGGGGTCACGACAAGGAGTAGGGGGGGTGTGGGAGGGGGTTACTGGGGAGGGTGGGGGGCACTGGAGGGACTGGGGAGGGTTGGGGCGGTGGGAACTGGGAGGACTGGGAATGGTTTTGGGGTCATGGAAAGGAGTGGGGGGGGGTGGGGGGTGGTACTGGGGCACTGGGGGAGGGTGGGGGGGCGCTGGGGCACTGGAGGGACTGGGAAGGGTCTGGGGGGGCGGAACTGGGAAGACTGGGAATGGTTTTGGGGTCACGGCAAGGAGTAGGGGGGGTGTGGGGGGGGTACTAGGGAGGGTGGGGGGCACTGGAGGAACTGGGAAGGGTGGGGGGGCGCTGGGGGGAGGGTGGGGGGGAACTGGGAGAGGATGAGGGGGGGGACTGGGAGAGGGTGGGGAGCACTGGAGGGACTGGGAAGGGTTGGGGCGGTGGGAACTGGGAGGACTGGGAATGGTTTTGGGGTCACGACAAGGAGTAGGGGGGGTGTGGGGGGGGGGTACTGGGGAGGGTGGGGGACACCGGGTGAACTGGGAGGAACTGGGAGGGACTGGGAGGGGGGACTGTGAGGACCCCCCGGGCTGGCGGGGGGGGACACTGGGGACACCGGTGTCGCGCCCGTGTCCCCGGCGGTCGCTGTCCCTTCAGCACCGCCGCCTGTCCCTCCGTGCCCGCTGTGCCCTCCGTGTCCCCCCCCGGCGCTGTCCCTTCAGCACCCCCCGCGGTGTCCCCGTGTCCCCTCCCCCGGGCCGGTGTCCGTCCGTCCGTCCGTCCGTCCGCACCGGGCTGGCTCCGGGCGGGGCAGACCCCGCCCCCGCCGCCCCCGCCCTTTCCGGGTTCCTGTGCCCCCCACCCCCACCCAACCCCGAGGCCCCCGGCCCGGTGGGGCGGCCCGGCCCGGTTCGGCAGCGCCCTCCGCTCCCACCGGCCCCGCCACCGGTCCGGTCCGGCGGGAGGCGAGCGGGGGCGAGCAGGATGCCCCAGGAGCGCGGGTGAGTGCGGGGGCGGGGAGCGGGCAGGGCGTCACCCCCGGAGAGCGGCCCCGGTACGGCCCCGGTACGGCCCCGGTACGGCTCCGGTGCATCCCCGGTACAGCTCCATCCCCCGGTACCGACCCGGTACAGACCCGGTAGAGCTCCATCCCCCGGTACAGCCCCGGTACAGACCCGGTACAGCCCCGGTACAGCCCCGGTACAGCTCCATCCCCCGGTACCGACCCGGTACAGACCCGGTAGAGCTCCATCCCCCGGTACAGACCCGGTACAGACCCGGTAGAGCTCCATCCCCCGGTACAGCTCCATCCCCCGGTACAGCTCCATCCCCCGGTGCATCCACGGTGCATCCCCGGTGCATCCCCGGTACAGCTCCGGTACAGCCCCGGTGCATCCCCATCCCCCGGTGCATCCCCGGTGCATCCCCGGTACAGCCCCGGTACAGCCCCGGTCGTGCCCCTCTCCCGCTCCAGCTCCATCCCCCGGTACGGCCTCGGTACAGCCCCGGTACGGCCCCGGTACAGCCCCGGTGCATCCCCGGTCGTGCCCCGGTCGTGCCCCTCCCCCGGGACAGCCCCATGGCCTCGGTTCGATATTCCCGGTTCGATATTCCCGGTCCAGCATTCCCGGTCCAGCCCCCGCCGGTCCCGGTTCCCCGCCCCCCCCCACCCCCCCCCCCCCCCAGCACCGGGGGGCGGGGGGCGCTTTAACCCCCTTCCCGGCCGCTCTGCTGAGGGGGTTCCCGGCGCGGGGGGGGGGGCACAGAGGGGCCGGTCCCTGTCCCCTGAGCGTCCCCTCTGTCCCCAGCTCGGTGCCACCATGTCGGTCTCCAAGCTGCAGGACACGGACGAGGTTTTTGGTGAGTTCCCGGAGGGGTGGGGGGTGCAGAACCCACCCCCCCCCCACCGTGGGACCCCCACCCACCCTCAGTGTCCCCCCCGTGGTGAGGGGGGGACCCCCCGATCCGGCCTCAGGGACGATGTGTGCTTGGGGACACCGGGATGCGCAGGGGGAAGGGGACATGGGGACACGCACGGGGGGATGTGGGGGTGACAGGGACATGGGGACAGGTGCACAGGTGACAAGGGACCTGAGGCTGCGGTGAGACACGGGGGACACCAGGGACACACATGGGGACACCGGGGGAAAAGCGACACTGGGGACACTGAGGGCACCGAGGACACCGGGGACACCGGGGACACCAGGGACACTGGAGACACTGGGGACACTGGGGGCACTGAGGACACTGGGGGAAAAGTGACACTGGGGACACAGGGGGCACTGGGAGCACTGGGGACACCGGGGACACCGGGGACACTGGGGACACCAGGGGGAAAGCGATACTGGGGACACCAGGGACACCGGGGGCACCGGGGACATCAGGGGCACTGGGGACACTGGGGACACTGAGGACACTGGAGGCACCAGGGACACCGGGGACAGTGGGGGCACTGGAGACACTGGGGGCACCAGGGACACCAAGGGCACCAGGGACACCGGGGACGCTGGGGGCACTGGGGGCACTGGGGGCACTGGGGACAGTGGAGACACTGGGGACACCGGGGACACCGGGGGCACTGGGGGCACCAGGGACACCAGGGACACCGGGGACACTGGGGACACTGGGGACACTGCGGGGCACCAGAGACACTGGGGACACCGGGGACACCAGGGACACCGGGGACACTGGGGACACCGGGGACACTGGGGGCACTGGGGACAGTGGAGACACTGGGGACACCAGGGGGAAAGCGACACCGGGGGACACCGGGGACACCAGGGACACCGGGGACACCGGGGACACTGGGGACACCGGGGACACTGGGGACACTGGGGACACCGGGGACACCAGGCACACCGGGGGCACCGGGGACACTGGGGGCACTGGGGGCACCGGGGACACTGGGGACACAGACATGGGGGTGCAGGCACAGGGGTGTGCAGGGGGTGACAGGGCCCTGGGGACACCGCAGGGGACACGGCCCAGAGCCACCCCTCGGGTGGGGTTTGGGGCACAGAGCAGGGTGTGGACATTGGGGGGATCCCAGTGGGACCTGGGCAAGGTGTGTCCCTCCTGGGTGACAGGGACGCTCTGCCCTCAGGGTCACCCCCGCTCTCCTTGTCCCCCTGCTGGGGCATCTCTTTGAACGTTTCTCTCTGTCCCCTGTCCCCTGTCCCGCCCCACCGGGGTGCCCCTTCCCATGTCCCCAATGCTCCCACACTCCTTGTGCCCCCTCCTGTCCTCCTGGGGCCGCTCACCTGCCCTGTCCCTGTCCCTGTCCCTCTGTCCCCTGTCCCTGTCCCTGTCCCTCTGTCCCCTCTCCCTGTCCCTCTCCCTCTGTCCCTGTCCCCTCTGTCCCCTGTCCCTGTCCCTCTGTCCCTCTCCCTGTCCCTCTGTCCCTCTCCCTGTCCCTGTCCCTCTGTCCCCTCTCCACTGGCTGGCCTTCCCTGTCTGTCCACCTGCCTCCAACGCTTCCCTGTCCCCTTCCTGCTCATCCGTCCCTCTGTCCATCCCTCTGTCCATCCATCATCCATCCCTCCGTCCGTCCCTCTGTATATCCATCTGTCCATCCATCCCTCCGCCTGTCCATCTGTCCGTCCATCCATCCATCCATCCATCCATCCCTTCCATCCGTCTGTCTGTCCATCCCTCCATCTGTCTGTCCATCCATCCGGTCCATCCATCCATCCATCCATCCCTCCCTCCATCCATCCATCCCTCCATCCCTCTGTCATCCATCCATCCCTCCATCCGTCTGTCTGTCCATCCCTCCATCTGTCTGTCCATCCATCCATCCATCCGTCCGTCCGTCTGTCCATCCACCCCTCCATCCACCCACCCAATCTCCCTCCTCATCCATCCCCCTCTCCGCTGTCCCCCGCTCTCTCCCCGTCCATCCCGCTGTCCGTGTGTCCGTCCGTCCGTCCGTCCATCCGTCTCTCTCCGCCCCGGTCTCTCCGTCACTCCCAGATTTTACCGCTGTGGTTCCAGAGACGCCGCGCCTGGACAGCAGCCTGCACAAGGCCCGCGCCCGGCTCCTGGCCCGCGGCCGCCGGCACCGGCCCTCGCGCTCCCGCCTGCGCGACAGCGCCAGCTCCACCGAGGGCGACGAGGGGCCCGAGGCCGCGGTGAGACACCGGGGACACCGGGAACACCGGGGACACCAGAGACACCGGGGACACTGGGGACACTGGGGGCACTGGGGACACCGGGGACACCGGAGACATTGGGGACACCGGGGACACTGGGGACACTGGGGACATTGGGGACACCAGGGACATTGGGGACATTGGGGACACCGGGGACACTGGGGACATTGGGGACACCAGGGACATTGGGGACACCGGGGACACCGGGGACACCGGGGACACCAGGGACATTGGGGACATTGGGGACACCGGGGACAGCACGGGGAAAGCGACAGTGGGGACACTAGGGACACTGGGGGCACCAGTGACACTGGGGACACCGGGGACACAGGGGACACCGGAGACACTGGGGACACCAGGGGCACCGGGGACACTGGGGGCACTGGGGACACCGGGGACACTGGGGACACCGGGGACATTGGGGACACCGGAGACACCGGGGACACCGGAGATATTGGAGACACCGGGGACACTAGGAATACTGGGGACATTGGGGACACTGGGGGGACCAGGGACACTGGGGACACCAGGGACACCGGGAACATCAGGGACACCACAGGCACCAGGGACACTGGGGGCACCAGGGACACCGGGAACATCAGGGACACCACAGGCACCAGGGACACCACGGGCACCAGGGACACTGGGGGCACCAGGGACACCGGTGACACCAGGGGCACTGGGGACACTGGGGGCACTGGGGACACCGGGGACATCAGGGACACCACGGGCACCAGGGACACAGGGGGCACCAGGGACACTGGGGGCACTGGGGACACTGGGGACACCAGGGACACTGGGGGCACTGGGGACACTGGGGACACCACGGGCACCAGGGACACCGGGGGCACAAGAACACTGGGGACACCACTGGGGACACCAGGGACATTGGGGACACTGGGGGAGGGCGCAGGGCTGGGGGCGTCACAGGGGCAGGGGACCCCAGGGACCCCAGGGACAAGCCTGGGGCACACCATGGACACCAAAGAATGGGTTGGGCAGGGACTGGGGACACCAAGGAGGGGGTTGGTGGCAGGGAAGGGGATCTTGGGGACAATCCTGGGGGGCTGCAGAGCTCTGACGCCCCCCTGCCCCCGCAGGGCACCGAGAGCGAGAGCAGCCCCCCGGCCCCCTCGCCCTTCTCCCGCCCCGACGGCTTCTCCTTCGAGCCGGGGGTGGCAGGGCCGGGCCTGGGGGAGCCCCCGGCCCCCACGCCCCCCCTCAGCCGCTACCGACCCCTCACCAACACCCCGTCCCAGGAGGGGCTGTCGGGACCCCCGGCCCCCCACTCCTGCCCCAGCTCCGACAGCTCCCCCGGCTCCGCTCGCCGCCCACCCCGGCAGCACAGCCAAGGTGAGACCCCCTGAGCCCCTCGGGGACCCCTCGGTGGGGTGGGGGACAGTGGGTGTGACAGGCTGGTGGCACCCCTGCAGATGACAGCCGGGACGTGAGCCCCCCCGAGCCCGGCAGCCCGAGCGTGGGGCTGGATAAGAAAACGCGGAGGAAGTTCTTGGATTTGGGGTGAGAGCCCCGGCCTGGGCACGGGGGAGAGGGGGTGGAGGGGGACAGAGGGGATGTGGGGGTGGGAGGGAGGGGGTGGATGAAGGGATGGGGAAATAGGATGGACAGGTGGAGAAAGAGGTGGAGAAATAGATGGGGGGGAAGGTGGAGGCACAGAGGGGTGGAGCCATGGAGGGATGGATGGATGGATGGATGGATGGATGGATGGATGGATGGATGGATGGATGGATGGATGGATGGATGGAGAAATCCATGGATGGATGAATGGATGGAGATATCCATGGATGGAGAGGATCCATGGCTGGAGGGATGGATGGAGAGATCCATGGATGGATGGAGAGATCCAGAGATAGATGGATCCATGGATGGAGAGGATCCATGGATGGAGGGATGGGTCCATGGATGGATGGATGGATGGATGGATGGAGAGGATCCATGGATGGAAGGATGAGGCCATGGATGGATGGAGAAATCCATGGATGGAGAGGATCCATGGATGGATGGATCCATGGATGGAGAAGATCCATGGATGGAGGGATGGGGCCGTGGATGGATGGATGGATGGATGGATGGGTGGAGAAATCCATGGATGGATGGATCCATGGATGGAGAGGATCCATGGATGGAAGGATGTGGCTGTGGATGGATGGACGGATAGATGGAGGGGGTCCTGGTGCCCCAGCCTTCAGGCCACCACCGCTGTCCCCAGGGTGACCCTGCGCCGGGCATCCTCTGGGAAGAACCGCAAGGAGAAGAGCAGCAACCGCCTGTCCATGGGCAGCAGGTGGGGTCTCCCCTGGGACAGCGTGGGGACGGCCTGGGGACAGTCTGGGGACAGTCTGGGGACAGTCTGGAGATGGCCTGGAGATGGCCTGGGGACATCCTGGGGACAGCCTGGGGTCAGTCTGGGGACGGCCTGGGGATGGCCTGGAGATGGCCTGGGGACATCCTGGGGACAGCCTGGGGTCAGTCTGGGGACAGTCTGGGGATGGTCTGGGGACAGCCTGGGGACATCCTGGGGACTACCTGGGGACAGTCTGGGGACAGCCTGGGGACAGCCTGGGGACAGATAGCCTGGGAATGGCCTGGGGACAGTCTGGGGATGGCCTGGGGACAGACAGCCTGGGGACAATCTGGGCACAGCCTGGGGACAGTCTGGGGACGGTCTGGGGATGGCCTGGGGACAGTGTGGGGACAGCCTGGGGACAGCCTGGGAATGGCCTGGGGACAGCCTGGGGACAGTCTGGGGATGGCCTGGGGACAGTGTGGGGACAGTGTGGGGACAGTGTGGGGACAGCCTGGGGACAGCCTGGGGACAGTCTGGGGACAGCCTGGGGACAGTCTGGGGATGGCCTGGGGACAGTCTGGGGACAGCCTGGGGACAGTCTGGGGACAGTCTGGGGATGGCCTGGGGACAGTCTGGGGACGGTCTGGGGATGGCCTGGGGACAGTGTGGGGACAGTGTGGGGACAGTGTGGGGACAGTGTGGGGACAGTCTGGGGATGGTCTGGGGATGGTCTGGGGACAGCCTGGGGACAGCCCTGGGGACAGTCTGGGGATGGCCTGGGGACAGTCTGGGGATGGCTTGAGGATGGCCTGGGGACATCCTGGGGACAGACAGCTTGGGGACAGTCTGGGGACAGCCTGGGGACAGTCTGGGGACGATCTGGGGACATCCTGGGGACAGCTTGGGGACAGCCTGGGGACATCCTGGGGACAGCCTGGGGACAGCCTGGGGATGGCCTGGGGACAGTCTGGGGACAGCCTGGGGACATCCTGGGGACAGTCTGGGAAGGGCCTGGGGACAGTCTGGGGACAGTCTGGGGACGGCCTGGAGATGGCCTGGAGACAGTCTGGGGACAGCCTGGGGACATCCTGGGAATGGCCTGGGGACAGCCTGGGGACAGCCTGGGGACAGTCTGGGGACAGTCTGGGGACGGTCTGGGGATAGTCTGGGTTCAGCCTGGAGACAGCCCTGGGGACAGCCTGGGGACAGCTTGGGGACAGCCTGGGCACAGCCTGGGGACATCCTGGGGACAGACAGCCTGGGGACAGCTTGGGGACAGTCTGGGGACAGTCTGGGGACAGCCACCACCCTCCGGCTCTGCTCTGTCCCCAGGGAGGTGGCGGAGGGTCCCGGCCGCCCCTCGGGGTCCCCCTTCCTGCCCTTCTCCTGGTTCTCCGACAGCGCCAGGGGCTCCGGCTCCCCCGGGCCCGCCTCCCCCGCCGGCTCCCCCCGGCACGAGCGGCTCAGCCCCACCAAATCCGCCTCCCAGGTGAGCCCCCCGGCCTTGGGGAGGGTCCGGGGGTCTGTGGGGAGCTCGGTGGCTCCAGGAGAGGAGGTGACACCGGCTCTGGGGACAGGGGACAGAGCCCCATAGGGCCAGGGTGGCTTTGGTATCCAGGGGTGTCCAAAGCCCTGTAGGGTCAGGGTGGCTTTAGGTAGATCAATGCTCTGCCAACTGGGGGGCTCGGGGGGGTCACTGGGGGGCTGGAGGGTCATTGGGGGACTGGGGGGTGGCTCTGGGGGGCTGTGGGGTGACTCCGGGGGTCACTGGGGGGCTGTGGGGTCACTGGGGGGCTGTGGGGTCACTGGGGGGCTGTGGGGTGGGCTCAGGGGGATCACTGGGGGGCTGTGTGGGGTCACTGGGAGGCTGTGGGGTGGCTTGGGGGCGTTGCTGTGGGGTGACTCCGAGGGTCACTGGGGGGCTGTGGGGTCACTGGGGGGCTGTGGGGTGGTTCTGGGGGTGGTCACTGGGAGGTGATCCGGGGGTCACTGGGGGGCTGAGGGGGGTCACTGGGGGGCTGTGGGGTGGCTCTGGGGGGCTGTGGGGTGACTCCAGGGGTCACTGGGTTGCTGTGGGGTCACTGGGGGGCTGTGGGGTGACTCCGAGGGTCACTGGGGGTCTGTGGGGTCACTGGGTTGCAGTGGGGTCACTGGGGGGCTATGGGGTCACTGGGTTGCTGTGGGGTCACTGGGTTGCTGTGGGGGTCACTGGGTTGCTGTGGGGTCACTGGGTTGCTGTGGGGTCACTGCGGGGCTATGGGGTGGCTCCTGGGGGGGGTCGCTGTATATCCAGCCCCCCTCCCCTCCCCGTCCCCCCACCCCAGGACTCGACGCTGAGCGAGGATTCGCCTCCATCCAGCGCCAGCCCCCGCCTGCCCGGACCCCCCAAGTGCTCGTACCCCTACCACAGCCTGTCACAGTCCTCGGACGAGGTCAGAGCGGTGCGGGGGGCTTGGGGGGTGACACCGAGGGTCACTGGGGGGCTGTGGGGTCACTGGGGGGCTGTGGGGTGGCTCTGGGGGGTCACTGTGGGGCTATGGGGTCACTGGGTTGCTGTGGGGTCACTGGGGGGCTGTGGGGTGGCTCGGGGGGGGGTCACTGGGGGGCTGTGGGGTGGCTCGGGGGGGGTCACTGGGGGGCTGTGGGGTCACTGGGGGGCTGTGGGGTGGCTCGGGGGGGGTCACTGGGGGGCTGTGGGGTCACTGGGGGGCTGTGGGGTGGCTCTGGGGGGTCACTGTGGGGCTGTGGGGTCACTGTGGGGCTATGGGGTCACTGGGTTGCTGTGGGGTCACTGGGGGGCTGTGGGGTCACTGGGTTGCTGTGGGGTCACTGGGGGGCTGTGGGGTCACTGGGGGGCTGTGGGGTGGCTCGGGGGGGGTCACTGGGGGGCTATGGGGTGGCTCGGGGGGGGTCACTGGGGGGCTATGGGGTGGCTCGGGGGGGGGGTCACTGGGGGGCTATGGGGTGGCTCGGGGGGGGGTCACTGGGGGGCTGTGGGGGTGGCTCGGGGGGGGGTCACTGGGGGGCTATGGGGTGGCTCGGGGGGGGTCACTGGGGGGCTATGGGGTGGCTCGGGGGGGTGTCACTGGGGGGCTGTGGGGTCACTGGGGGGCTGTGGGGTCACTGGGTTGCTGTGGGGTCACTGGGGGGCTGTAGGGTGGCTCGGGGGGGGGGGTCACTGGGGGGCTGTGGGGTGGCTCGGGGGGGGGTCACTGGGGGGCTGTGGGGTCACTGGGGGGCTGTGTTTGTCCCCCCCAAACCCCACCCCGGCTGACCCCCCCACCCCATGCTCCGGCAGCTGCTGGAGGAGCCGGGGGGCGCGGCGGGGGGGCTGGACCTGCGGCCAGGTGGGGCAGTGGCTGCAGAGCCTGGGCCTGGAGCGCTACGTGAGCGGCTTCGCGGAGCACGGCGTGGACGGGCCCCGCCTGCTGCTCCTCGATGGGGCCAAGCTCAAGGTGAGGGGCTCGGGGGGGACCCCAAAAGATGAAGGGACAGAGGTTCCGGGTGCTCCAGTGGGGGTTCTGTGGGGCAGGAAGGTCTGGGAAGGTTCTGGGTGCTCCAGGGATCCCGAAAGATGAAGGGTGAGAGGTTCTGGGTGCTCCAGGGACCCCAAAAGTTGAAGGGCCAGAGGTTCTGGGTGCTCCAAAGGGGGTTCTGTGGGGCAGGAGGTCTAGGAGGGTTCTGGGTGTGGTTCCGTGGGACAGGAAGGTCTGGGAGGGTTTGGGGGGCTCCAGGGATCCCAAAAGATGAAGGGCCAGAGGTTCTGGGTGTCCCAAAGGGGGTTCCATGGGGCAGGAAGGTCTGGGAGGGTTTGGGGGGCTCCAGGGACCCCAAAAGATGAAAGGCAAGGGGTTCTGGGTGCTCCAGAGACCCCAAAAGATGAAGGGCCAGAGGTTCTAGGTGCTCCAGGGACCCCAAAAGATGAAGGACCAGAGGTTCTGGGTGCTCCAGTGGGGGTTCCGTGGGGCAGGAGGTCTAGGAGGATTCTGGGTGTGGTTCCGTGGGAAAGGAAGGTCTGGGATGGTTCTGGGTGCTCCAGGAACCCCGAAAAATGAAGGGCTAGAGGTTCTGGGTGCCCCAAAGAGGGTTCCGTGGGGCAGGAAGGTCTGGGAGGGTTCTGGGTGTGGTTCCATGGGGCAGGAAGGTCTGGGAGGGTTCTGGGTGATCCAGTGGGGGGTTCCATGGGGCAGGAAGGTCTGGGAGGGTTCTGGGTGCTCCAGGGTCCCCAAAAGATGAAGGGCCAGAGGTTCTGGGTGCTCCAGTGGGGGTTCTGTGGGGCAGGAAGGTCTGGGAGGGTTCTGGGTGCTCCAGGGACCCCAAAAGATGAAGGGCCAGAGGTTCTGGGTGCCCCAAAGGGGGTTCCGTGGGGCAGGAATGTCTGGGAAGGTTCTGGGTGCTTCAGGGACCCCAAAGATGAAGGGCCAGAGGTTCTGGGTGCCCCAAAGTGGGTTCTGTGGGCTGGAAGGTCTGGGAGGGTTCTGGGTGCTCCAAAGGGGGTTCTGTGGGGCAGGAAGGTCCGGGAGGGTTCTGAGTGTGGTTCCGTGGGACAGGAAGGTCTTGGAGGGTTCAGGGTGCTCCAGGGATCCCAAAAGATGAAAGGCGAGGGGTTCTGGGTGCTCCAGGGACCCCAAAAGATGAAGGGCCAGAGGTTCTGGGTGCTTCAGGGACCCCAAAAGATGAAGGGCCAGAGGTTCTGGGTGCTCCAGTTCCATGGGGCAGGAGGTCTGGGAGGTTTCTGGGTGCTTCAGGGACCCCAAAGATGAAGGGCCAGAGGTTCTGGGTGCTCCAAAGGGGGTTCTGTGGGGCAGGAGGTCTGGGAGGGTTCTGGGTGTGGTTCCATGGGGCAGGAAGGTCTGGGAGGGTTCTGGGTGCTCCAGGGACCCCAAATGATGAAGGGCCAGAGGTTCTGGGTGCTCCAGGGACCCCAAAAGATGAAGGGCCAGAGGTTCTGGGTGCCCCAAAGAGGGTTCCGTGGGGCAGGAAGGTCTGGGAGGGTTCTGGGTGCTCCAGGGACCCCGAAACATGAAGGGCCAGAGGTTCTGGGGTGCTTTAGGGACCCCAAAAGATGAAGGGCCAGAGGTTCTGGGTGCCCCAAAGGGAGTTCCATGGGGTAGGAAGGTCTGGGAGGGTTCTGGGTGCTCCAGGGACCCCAAAAGATGAAGGGTGAGAGGTTCTGGGTGCCCCAAAGGGGGTTCTGTGGGGCAGGAAGGTCCGGGAGGGTTCGGGGTGCTCCAGGGACCCCAAAAGATGAAGGGTGAGAGGTTCTGGGTGCCCCAAAGGGGGTTCTGTGGGGCAGGAAGGTCCGGGAGGGTTCGGGGTGCTCCAGGGACCCCAAAAGATGAAGGGTGAGAGGTTCTGGATGCTCCAGGGATCCCAAAAGATGAAGGGCCAGAGGTTCTGGGTGCCCCAAAGGGGGTTCTGTGGGGCAGGAGGTCTGGGAGGGTTTGGGGTGCTCCAGAGACCCCGAAAGATGAAGGACCAGAGGTTCTGGGTGCTCCAGTGGGGGTTGCGTGGGGCAGGAAGGTCTGGGAGGGTTTGGGGTGCAGTTCCATGGGGCAGGAAGATCTGGGAGAGTTCTGGGTGCTCCAGGGACCCCAAAAGATGAAGGGCCAGAGGTTCTGGGTGCTCCAGTGGGGGTTGCGTGGGGCAGGAAGGTCTGGGAGGGTTTGGGGTGCTCCAGAGACCCCGAAAGATGAAGGGCCAGAGGTTCTGGGTGCTCCAGGGACCCCAGAAGATGAAGGGCCAGAGGTTCTGGGTGCTCCAGTTCCATGGGGCAGGAGGTCTGGGAGGATTTGGGGTGCCCCAAAGGGAAGGTCTGGGAGGATTTGGGGTGCCCCAAAGGGGGTCCCGCGTGTATCCAAACCCCAGTGTCCGACCTGGCCGCTCCACGGGGCTGGAAGCTCCAGGTATCCCAAGGGACGATCCCAAAGAACCGCGGGGGGCGGTTCAGGGAACCCCAAGGAGCTGCTGCCGTCCGGGGAGGGTCCCTGGGGGCTGCAGGGGGGGCTCCGGGGGGGGTTTGTGTCCGTGCCCAGCCCGCGGTGCCGCAGGCGCTGGGCGTGGGCAGCTCCCAGGACCGCGCGGCGCTGAAGCGGCGGCTGAAGGAGCTGAGCCTGGCGGCCGAGCGGCAGCGAAAGGCCCGGGAGAAGGCGGAGAAGCAGCGGGAGAAGCAGAAGAGGAAGGACCAGGAGCAGCGGCGGAGCTGAATCGGGGAAGGGGGGGGGAGAAACCGCACCCCCTCCTCACCCACAGCCCCCCCGGGACACCTCCGGGACATCCCCGGGACACCCTAGGGACATCCCCGGGACTCCCGCGGGACACCCCCCGGGACACCCCACGGGACATCCCCGGGACACCCCCGGGACACCCCCGGGACACCCTCGGGACACCCGCGGGACATCCCCGGAACACTCCAGGGACACCCCGTGGGACACCCCGTGGGACACCCCAGGGACACCCCCGGGACACCCCCGGGACACCCCAGGGACACCCCCGGGACAGCCCCGGGACACCCTCGGGACACCCCCGGGACACCCCAGGGACACCCCAGGGACACCCCCGGGACACCCCAGGGACACCCCAGGGACACCCCCCGGGACACCCCCGGGACACCCCCCAGGACACCCCGGGGGACACAGGGTAACATCTGCCGCCCCCCGCCCACCCCCTCGGCTCCAGCCGCCCCCTCCCCACCCAGCCCGCCCCCCCCCAGACCCCTTTTTGGGGTGCAGAGGGCACTTGGACACCCCCAGCCCGTCCTGTCACCCCCTCCCCATCACCACCCCCGCGATGCCGGGGGGGAGGTCCCAGCCCCCTCCCCACACGGGAGCGACCCAAAGCGGGGGCAGGGAGCGACCCCCGCGCCCCCCCAAAGCACCCCCCAGCCCCAAAAGCAGAGGCCACCCCAGGAAATAAAAGGGTATCAAGCAAAGCGGTGTGAGCTGGGTGGGGACAGGCCCCCGTGTCCCCAAGTGCCACCCTCAGCCTCTCCCCCCCCACCCAGGAGGTAAACTGAGGCACCGGCACGAAATCACCACACAGGGGGGGTTGGTCAACGTCCAATTTATTGACAGTGGGGAGGGGTCTTGGGGGGGTCCTGGGGGAGTTTGGGGGGTTGAGCAGGTCACAGGACCTACCCTGGGGGGGACACGGGGGTGGGGACAGCTCAGTAGTGCAGCAACGGGGGGGGGGACAGGGACAGGAATGTGGGGAGGGAGGGTGGGGGGCTCAGGCCTGGTCCCCCCCACCCCATCAGGGCAGCAAAGTGCTACTGGTCCTACTGGGACAGGACCAGTGCCTTGCTGGGATGGGCTGGTGGGAATTTTGGGGGGAGGGGGTGCTGAGGGGGGGGGCAACAGGCGCTGCTCCAACCCCCCCCTGTCCCTAAGTGCCACCAAGATGGGGACACCGGGGACATCCATCCCTTACATCCCACACTTCCAAAGAGCCCGAAAATGCCAAACCCCACCCCCGGGAGGGAGGGGTCCGGGCGCGGGGCCGGGGTCAGGGGTGGGGCGGGGGTCTCAGGGCACGCGGTAGGTGGAGGTGTTTTTGGGCTCGGTGCTGGGCACGCACCAATCCCCCGCCTCCTGGCTGGCCTGGTAGTGCCGCCACGCCGATTTGTTATAGACGGGCAGCCGCTCCACAGAGTCCGTGCTCAGCGCCTGGATTGGGGTAGGGGGGCACAGGGGGGGGCTCGGGGAGGGTCCTGAGACCCCTCCCCAGCTCAGCCCAGCCCGGGGGTGAGGGACAGGCAGCCCCACCTTCAGGTAGATGACGGCGTCGGTGCCGAAGCCCTCCATGGAGAAGAGCTGCAGGTCGCCCTGGAAGTACTTGGCGTAGAGGCGGGAGATGGGCAGCCCGTAGCCAAAGCCGGCCTGGGGGGGCGAGGGGATTGGGGTGGGGGGCGAGGGGATTGGGGTGGGGGGTCCCCCAGGGTGCCCCCTGCCTCCCCACGGCACCCCCAGCAACAGCAGGAGTGGCCCAGGTGTCACCGTCAAAGGGTCTCAGGATGGCCAGAGGGGCTTCGTGCCACGCTGAAGGGTCCTCGTGGAGCCCAAAAGGGCCCCCTGTCACCCCAAAGGTCCCCATGCCACCCCGAAGGGTCCTCATGCCACCCCGAAGTGTCCCCCTGCCACCCCAAAGTGTCCTCATGCCACCCCAAAGGGTCCCCCTGTCACTCCCAAGGTCCTCATGTCATCCCAAAGGGTCCCTGTCACCCCAAAGGTCCCCATGCCACCCCAAAGTGTCCCCCTGCCACTCAAAAGATCTCCATGCCACCCCAAAGAGTCCCCCTGCCACCTCAAAGTGTCCCCATGCCATCCCAAAAGGTCGCCATGTCATCCCAAAGGGTCTCCCTGTCATTCCTAAGGTCCCCATGCCACCCCAAAAGGTCCCCCTGCCACCCCAAAGTGTCCTCATGCCACCTCAAAGTGTCCCCATGCCACCCCAAAGTGTCCTCATGCCACCTCAAAGTGTCCCCATGCCACCCCAAAAGGTCCCCATGTCATCCCAAAGGGTCCTCATGCCATGCCAGTGCCCCCATGCCACCCCAAAGGTCCACCAAAAGGTCCCCGTGTCATCCCAAAGGGTCCCCATGTCATCCCAAAGTGTCCCCATGCCACCCCAAAAGGGCCCCCTGCCACCCCAAAGTGTCCCCCTGCCACCCCAAAGTGTCCTCATGCCCCACCAGTGCCCCCATGCCACCCCAAAGGGTCCCCCTGTCACTCCCAAGGTCCCCATGCCACCCCAGTGTCCTCATGCCATGCCAGTGCCCCCATGCCACCCCCAAGTGTCCCCATGCCACTCCAAAAGGTCCCCATGCCACCCAAAAGGTCCCCCTGACACCCCAGAAGAGTCCCCACCTCACATCCAAGCCCACCCAAGCGTCCCCACGCCACCCCCAAGCACACCCAGGCCGCTAAAACATCCCCGTGTACAGCCACCCCAACAGAACACCCCCAAAAAGCACCCCCTGCCACTCCCAGATCCCCCAAATCAGCCCCAAAACGACCCCCAAACCTCCCCTGGGATTGGGGGGGGGTCTCACGTACCAGGGGGGCCCCCCCGGTGCCCAGCTGTGGGGTGGGGGCTGTCGAGTACATGTAGCTGAAGAGCCGCTCGATCTTCCTCAGGGGCACGCCCATGCCCCTGTCACTCATCTGGGGACAGCAGCCACAGGGCAGGGTGACAAACCCCGCCGCTGTTGTCCCCACCGACCCCTCCCCACGCCCTGGGGTGGAGCTGGGGGTCCCTCACCCGGATGGACAGGTCCTCCTGGCCCAGGGCCACCATCACCCTGATGGCCGGCAGGCGTGGGCTGTTCTCGTGGCTCTCCACCGTGGCTCTCATGGCGTTCTGGGGACAGGCCACCGGGGTCAGGGGGGACACTGGGACACTCACAGCACCCCCCAGGACCCCCCCAAAAGGGTGGGGGTACCTTGAAGAGCTCGAAGAGCATGTGGTACAGGTGGGACGGGACGTAGACGATGTTGACGGGCTGCTCCGAGTTGCAGGCTGGAGAGAGGGGAGGGGACACACTGGGATTGGGGACAATCCTGACCCTAAAGCTCCTCCAGCCCTAAAAGGGTCACCTGAGAACCCTCCCTGAACCTAAACAAGCCAAAGGACCCCGATCCTAAAGGAGCTGAGAACCCCCTGCCATGGAGACCCTGACCCAAAACAAGCCCCACAATAAAATCCCACTGCCCCAGGGACCCCGATCCTAAAGGAGCCACCTGAGAACCCCCTGCCATGGAGACCCCGACCCAAAACAAGCCCCCCAATAAATCCCCCTGCCCCAGGGACCCCGATCCTAAAGGAGCCACCTGAGAACCCCCTGCCATGGAGACCCCAACCCAAAACAAGCCCCACAAAAAAATCCCCCTGCCCCAGAGACCCCGATCCTAAAGGAGCTGAGAACTCCCTGCCATGGAGACCCCGACCCAAAACAAGCCCCCCAAAAAAATCCCCTGACCCAGGGACCCTGATCCTAAAGGAGCTGAGAACCCCCTGCCATGGAGACCCCAACCCAAAACAAACCCCACAAAAATCCCCCTGCCCCAGGGACCCCGATCCTAAAGGAGCTGAGAACCCCCTGCCATGGAGACCCCAACCCAAAACAAGCCCCACAATAAATCCCCCTGACCCAGGGACCCCGATCCTAAAGGAGCCACCTGAGAATCCCCGAACCTAAAAAGAGCCACCCAAGAACCTCCTGCCTGGGCCCCTCACTGCTGCTGTCACCTCAGGCTCACTGTCCCCTCACTGTCACTGTCCCCTCAGCCCCACTGTCCCTTCATTGCCACTGTCATCTCACTGCTGCTGTCCCCTCAGCCCCACTGTCCCCTCATTGCCACTGTCCCCTCATTGTCGCTGTCCCCTCATTGCTGCTGTCCCCTCACTGTCACTCCCCCTCACTGTCACTGTCCCCTCAGCCCCACTATCCCCTCAGCCCCGCCATCCCCTGTCACTGTCCCCTCAGCCCTGCTGTCCCCTCAGCCCTGCCGTCCCCTCACTGTCACTGTCCCCTCACTGTCACTGTCCCCTCAGCCCTGCTCTCCCCTCAGCCCTGCCATCCCCTCACTGTCACTGTCCCCTCAGCCCCATTGTCCCCTCACTGTCACCGTCCCCTCACTGTCACTGTCCCCTCAGCCCTGCTGTCCCCTCAGCCCTGCCATCCCCTCACTGTCACTGTCCCCTCAGCCCTGCTGTCCCCTCAGCCCTGCCATCCCCTCACTGTCACTGTCCCCTCAGCCCCATTGTCCCCTCACTGTCACTGTCCCCTCAGCCCTGCTGTCCCCTCAGCCCTGCCATCCCCTCACTGTCACTGTCCCCTCAGCCCCATTGTCCCCTCACTGTCACTGTCCCCTCACTGTCACTGTCCCCTCAGCCCTGCTGTCCCCTCAGCCCTGCCATCCCCTCACTGTCACTGTCCCCTCAGTCCCATTGTCCCCTCACTGTCACCGTCCCCTCACTGTCACTGTCCCCTCAGCCCTGCTGTCCTCTCAGCCCTGCCATCCCCTCACTGTCACTGTCCCCTCAGCCCTGCTGTCCCCTCAGCCCCGCCATCCCCTCACTGTCACCGTCCCCTCACTGTCACTGTCCCCTCACTGCCACCGTCCCCTCACCGTTGACCTCCTCGATCTCCAGCTCAGGCGAGGCCATGTAGTATTTGTCACACAGCAGCTTGGCCATGTTGTAGGCATCTGCCAAAGGGGGGGGACAGAGGGCTCAGCACCTTTGGGGATCCCCCAGCCCCAAACACCCCCCGTTCCTACAGACCCCACGAGTTTCTGGGGTCTCCTGCAGCGACTGGGGACAGTTTGGCTGAGGCCACCCCAAACTTGTGACATGAGAGGTTCCAGGGGGACTTCCAAGCAACCCCCCCAGCCCCCCAAAATCACCCCCCCGGCCGTGGGGGTGGGACCCCAGACCCCACCAACCTCTCACCACGTTGGCCACGTTGCAGTGGGGGTCGATGCTCCCGATGTGTTTGGGGTGCGCGGGGTTGGTGCTGCCATCGAAGAGCAGGGCTGGGGAGGGGACAACCAGCTGGGGACACCCCAGGGACACCCCCCGGGGCAGAGACGCCCGAGACAGGATCCCTGGGGTTAGTGGGGATCCTTGGGACAGACCCCTGGGGCTGGGGGGACCCTCAGGACAGACCCCTGGGGTTAGGAGGGGACATTCTGGGGACACCCAGCCATGATGGGACCCTCAGGACAGACCCCTGGGGCTGGGGGGACCCTCAGGACAGATCCCTGGGGCTCAGGGGAACATTCTGGGGACACCCAGTGATGATGGGGACCCTTGGGACAGACCCCTGGGGTTAGGTGGGGACATTCTGGGGACACCCGGGGATGACAGAGACCCTCAGGACAGACCCCTGGGGCTCAGGGGACATTCTGGGGACACCCAGTGATGATGGGGACCCTCAGGACAGACCCCTGGGGTTAGGAGGGGACATTCTGGGGACCCTCAGGACAGACCCCTGGGGTTAGGAGGCGACCCTTGGAGCACAGAGAACCTTCGGGAGCACCCCGGAGCTGGGAGAACCCTCGGGACAGACCCCTGGGGTGGGTGGGGTCCCTCAGGACAGACCCCTGGGGACACTCTGAGGGGTTTTGGGGACACCCCCCGTGCTCAGAGCCCCCCGAGGCGAGCCCCCCCTCACTGTGCTGGTTGATGAGCATGCGGATGGAGATGCGGCTCAGGTAGAAGCGGTCCAGGAAGTACTGGATGTTCTGGTTGGACACGGGGTCGTCCCCGTAGGTCTCTTTGTACTCGATGACCCCCTGAGCCATGGTGGGGACAACGTCGTTGTGGCGGTTCCGGATGGTGACCAGAGCGTTGGTGAACCTGGCCCCGGGGGACAGGGACAGCGCTGGGGACACCCGCTCCGGGCACGGCCGCGATCCAGGCCGGGATTTCCCCGGGGCGCCGGGAAAACGCGGAGCTGGCTCCGGTGGAACCGGGGCCACTTGGGGGTGACACTGGGTGACACCCCGGGGTTGGGGACAAGGGCACGCTGCCTCCTGACTCACTGTCCCAGCGTGGCTTGGTCCTCGGGGTCCTTGTCGTGGAATTCCATGATGTCCAGCAGGCTCTGGACGTACCTGGGGGGACACGGTCACCTCAGGTGACACCTTGGTGTCACCCCTTAAGCCGGAGCCCTCACCCCAAAAATCTGCTGTGCCAAGGGTCACTGTCCCACTCCCCCCCTCTGCTGGCACTTGGGGACAGCTGGGGACAGCACTGATGGGGGTGGCAGGGTTTGACCCCCTGGAATGGCAGCGGGCCAGGACACCGGACAAACAACGCGTCACGTGGTGGCACTGGGAAAAGGGCCACGCTGCTGGCACTGGCACGGGGACACGGTGCTTAAAGGGACACTCAGACCCCCCCCCCAGGACAGGGACATCCTGTGGGCCCACCCCCCGCTGGCTTGGGGGACACCCCGCTGGCACCGCAGTGTCCCCAAAGGACCCGCAGCCCGTGTCACCCACGGGGAGTGTGCTGCTTGTCACCCCTCCCCGTGCCAGCTCCCTGCAGGGGAGGACAGTCGGCGACAGCTGTGGGACACACAGAGGTGGCAGCACCTGAGGTGACACCCCGGGCGGTGACAAGAGCCGTGGTGACAACAGGAACCGCGCAGGTGACAGCAGGGGGCACCCAGGAGGGTGACAACAAAGGGAGCTGTGGCTGTGCTGGGAACCCCAGCGGTGCCGGCTGTGCCAGCTCGCCAGGAGCAGCCCCGTGTGGCAGTGTCCCCGTGTCCCCAAGGGCCACCCAGCACTGACCAGCTCTGCACCAGCTGCACGGAGGGCGTGCGCAGCACCCGGTCGGGCAGCAGGTTGATCTCCTTCATGATGTTGGAGAGGCGCACGGGCAGCTCCTGGCGCAGGAAAGCGAAGGACGTCTTCTCACAGGCATTGCTGGAGCCTTGGGGACACGGGGGGGACACGGGGGGGACACGGGGGGGACACGGGGGGGACACGGGGGGGACATGGGGTGAGCCCTCGTGGGACCCCCAGAGCCAGCGCCACTCCTCTGGCACTGGGGAGAGGGGACAGGAGCAGGTCGTGGTCCTCGGCTGGGGGACACTGAGGGACACTGAGGGACACTGAGGGACACGGAGTGGTGGGACAGCCCTCAGCTCCCTGGGGTGGCCCAGTGGCACCCAGAGTAGCCCAAATTGGGGTTGGGAGAGCCTGGATTTGGAGGGGAGAAGGATCTGGGTCACCACCAGAACCCAACGCAGGCCCAGGGGTCCTCAGGGACATGGAGAGGGGTCCCCAACCAGGAGGTGACATCCCTGCAAGGCAGGGGGGGGCAGAGCTGACCCCAAAGCCCTGGAGGGGACAAGGGACACTGGGGTGCAGAGCACAGACATCAGCCCCTGTCTGTGGAGGGGACAGGGGACAAGACAGGGCCAGGCTGGGTGACAGCAATGAGGGGACATCTCCACCCCCTGGGGCATTGACTGGGGGGGGATGGGATTGGGATTGGGATTGGGATTGGGATTGGGATTGGGGGGGTGGTCCCAGTTGCCCACCCTGGGGGGCACAGGGGGAACTGGGGCCGTGCAGGGCTGGGGGTCCCTCACAGGGGGTATTTAAGGGGATGTGCCCCAAATGAGGGGGGCTTGGGTGAACCCCCCTGAGGGGCTGGGGGGCACAGGGGACGCCCCTAAAGGGGTCTCCTTCCAACCCTACTTTTGGGGTTGCTGTTAAATCGCCCCGTCCCCAATAACACGGGGGATATTTGGGGGGGGGGGGGGCTCAGAGTTACCCAGGCCCACACACTCACTGAGGGGGGGGCGGGCAGCCCCCAGACCCCTCAGATTCACGGGGTGAGAAGAAGGGAAGAAATTCCCTGAGGGGAGGGGGACGGGGGGATAGGATTTCCCCTCAGAGGGGAGGGGTGGGAAGGATTTCCCAAGGAATTCCCCGAAAAGGAGGGGGGGGCAGGAATACCCGGGGGTGTGCACCGAGCTCCCTCCCCCACACCGTCCCGTAGCAGGCTGGGGGTCCCGGGTTGGCGCTGAGGGGTGGGGGAGAATTTTGTTTATTTACCGAAATCCAGAAACTGCTTCATGGAGAGCGGCGACGGCGAGAACTTGCTGAAGTGCTCGATGTAGGTGGGGACGCCGGCCAGCGCCGCGCGCTTCCCGAGGCACCGCAGCAGCCGCATGGCCCCGCTGTGTCCCCGCTGTGTCCCCTCAGTGTCCCCTCAGTGTCCCCTCAGTGTCCCCTCAGAGCCCCCTCAGGGCCCCCTCAGAGACCCCCGAGCCCCCGGGCCCGGCCCCGCCCCCGCCGCACCGCGCGCAAACAACACACCCGCTGTCAATCACCGCCCCTCGGCCAATCGGCGCCCGTCTCGTCGCCAGCCCCGCCTCCCCGCCACCCTGCCAATCCGGCTCCACCGCTGGGCACGCCCCGCTGTCAATCAGCGCGAGCCACGCCTCTCAAGGAAGAGAATGCTGCCCGCCCCCTGTCAATCAGCGCGAGCCACGCCTCTCAGGGAAGGCAACGCCGCCCGCCCCCTGTCAATCAATCAGCGCGAGACCGGCGGCCAATCAGCGCCTGCTCCGCTTTGGCCCCGCCCCTCGCTGCAGCGGCGGCGCTGATTTGCATAATCAAGATGTTGATTTGCATAATCAGGGGATTCCTATCAGTCCCAGACCACTTTCCCGGGGCGTTTTGGGGGGGAGTTCGAGCCTTTCCCGAGGGTTTGGGGGCGCTCTGAGCCCACCCCAACCCGTGCACTCCCCCACCCATCACCCCCTACCCCCCAGGGTACATCATCCCCCCCCCCTTTTTCCCATCCCCCCCCTCCCCTCCCCCCCAGAAGCCCCCCAAACCCGCAGCCCACCCCCCCACCCCAGCAGTCACGACACGGAGGGGGACAGGAGGTTACAAATCCCAGAGCGAGGCTTTATTGGGCCCCGGCGAGGAAGGGGAGGGGAGGCTTTGGGGGGGGGCCAGGTTGGGTCTGGGGGGGATGCAGGACCCCCCATCTCGCCAGCCGCCCCCCCCTCCCGGTACCGACCAAACGCCGGGACTCGACACCAAAACACCGACACGGAGAGAGAGACGGAATAATTTAACCCCGCGGGGGAGGGGGACAGGGACCCCCGGGGTGGGGCAGGGACCCCCGGGGTGGGGGGCGAGGGGTGGGGGATTGAGGGGGGACCCCACCCCACCCCACCCCACCAAGCTAAAGCTGCGTCCGAGCAGGGGGAGAACAGCAGGAGGAGCCCCCCCGGGGGTCGAGGATGAGCCCCCCCCCCCCGGGGGGGGGGAAAGCAGAGGGGTCCCGCACCCAGCATTGAGGGGAGGGGGTTGGGGCGAGCGTGTCGCGACCCCCGTAGGGACCGGGACGTGTCGCAGGGTGGCTGGGGACAGGGACAGGGACAGGGACAGGGACAGGGACAGCGGAGTGTCTGCAGTGGGGTGGGACGGGGGGAGAAGGCACTCGGTGAGCCCAGCAGCACTGCGGGGAGCGGGGGGAGCACGTTTGGGGGGGGGGTCGCCCCCCACAAAAGCGTGCAAGGCACGAGCGTGCAAGAGACCCCCACCCCGGGGAGAGCCGGGAGGGGCTGCGGGAGCCGGGAAGGGCTGCGGGAGCCCCCCAGGGAGAGGGAGCCCCCCTGGGAGAGCCGGGAGGGGCTGCGGGAGTCTCCCCCACCCAGGAGAGGGAGCCCCCCGGGAGGGACTGCAGGAGCCCCCCTGGGCTGCGGGAGCCCCCCCAAGAGAGGGAGCCCCCCGGGATGGGCTGCGGGAGCCCCCCCGGCTGCGGGAGCCCCCCAGGAGGGGCTGCGGGAGCCCCCTTGGGAGAGTCTGGAGGGGCTGCGGGAGCCCCCTCGGCTGTGGGAGCCCCCCGGGAGGGGCTGCGGGAGCCCCCCCGGGAAGAGCCGGGAAGGGCTGCGGGAGCCCCCCAGGGAGAGGGAGCCCCCCAGGAGAGGCTGCGGGAGCCCCCCCCGGCTGTGGGAGCCCCCCGGGAGAAGCTGCGGGAGCCCCCCCGGCTGCGGGAGCCCCCCTGGGAGAGCCGGGAAGGGCTGCGGGACCCTCCCCAGGAGAGGGAGCCCCCCAGGAGGGGCTGCGGGAGCCCCCCCGGCTGCGGGAGCCCCCCTGGGAGAGCCGGGAAGGGCTGCGGGACCCCCCCCCCAGGAGAGGGAACCCCCCGGGATGGGCTGCGGGAGCCCCCCGAGAGAGCCGGGAAGGGCTGCGGGAGCCCCCCAGGGAGAGGGAACTCCCCAGGAGGAGCTGCGGGAGCCCCCCCGGGAAGAGCCGGGAGGGACTGCAGGAGCCCCCCTGGGCTGCGGGAGCCCCCCGGGGGAGAGGGAACCCCCTGGGAGGAGCTGCGGGAGCCCCCCGAGAGAGCCGGGAAGAGCTGCGGAAGCCCCCCGGGGGAGAGGGAGCCCCCCAGGAGAGGGAACTCCACAGGAGGAGCTGCAGGAGCCCCCCGGGAAGGGCTGCGGGAGCTCCCCCAGAAGAGGGAACTCCCCGGGAGGAGCTGCGGGAGCCAAAGCCGGGAAGCGGCCGCGTCCGAAGGGGGACAGGGACAGGGAACGATGCGCTTGTGCAAAGTCAAACCCCCCTCCCCAGGCAGGGATCCGGTGGGGCGGGGGGGTCGTGCGGAAGGGAAGGGCGAGGGGGGGTCAGTAGTACTTGTCGGGCTCCTGCCACTTGGTCACCCAGAGCTTCTTGCGGGGCAGGAGCCCCCCGGGCTGGCAGCGCTGCTCCTGCCGGATCCGCACCGCGTGGTACTTGGGCATGATCCGGTAATAGCGGCTCCGCTGGAAAAAATCGAACTGGGAACGGGAAAAAATGGGAAAAATGGGGAGAAAAAGAGAGTAAAAAACGGGTCAGTGAGGGGGTGAGGCAGAGAGAGACCCCCGAGGAGGCGGCGAAGAGCAGAAGGGAGCAGCCGTCCTGGAGAGAGAGAGAGAGAGAGACCCCCGTGCAGAGCCAGGGACCCCCTCCTGGGGAAAAGGGGGGTCCTGAAGAGCCAGAGACCCCCTCCTTAGTGAATGGGGGGCTTCAAGGAGCCAGGGACCCCCAAATGGGGAAAAGGGGGGTCCTGCAGAGCCAGAGACCCCCTCCTGGGGAAAAGGGGGGGGTCCTGAAGAGCCAGAGACCCCCTCCTGGGGAAAAGGGGGGGGTCCTGCAGAGCCAGAGACCCCCTCCTTAGTGAATGGGGGGCTTCAAGGAGCCAGGGACCCCCTCCTGGGGAAAAGGGGGGGGTCCTGCAGAGCCAGAAGCTGAAGAGCTGAAGAAGAGGAGGCTGAAGAAGAAGAAGAAGAAGAAGAAGAGGAGGAGGAAGATGCTGCCGCAGCAAGCCCGGCCCCCACGGGGCATTACCGAGCGGGGGCCCGCGGCGCCCGGGGGGGCACCGAGGGGGGGGCGTGTGTACCCCCCCGTTTTTTTAGTAGTCGTCCGTCAGCCGCTCGGTTTCCGACGGCTGGATCCTCATCTCCGCCTTCTGCCCCTTGGCCTCGTACATGGCGCGGGTGTTGGCCCGCCGGAAGAACCCGCACTGCAGGGAACGGGACAGGCTCAGCGGGGCCCGGGGGGGGTGGGCTTGGGGACCACCCCCGGAGGGTGGGGGGAGTGGGGCAGGGTGATGCCCCCATAGGGTAGCCCCGGGGATGATGCGGGGTGGGGGGTGCTGCAGAGCCAGAGAACCCCCAAATGGGTAAGGGGGGCGTCCTGCAGAGCCAGAGACCCCCTCCTTAGTAAAAGGGGGGTTTCAAGGAGCCAGAGACCTCCTTCTGGGGAAAAGGGGGGTCCTGAAGAGCCAGCGACACCCTCCTGGGGAAAAGGGGGGCTTCAAGGAGCCAGAGACCCCCAAATGGGTAAGGGGGGCGTCCTGCAGAGCCAGAGACCCCCAAATGGGGAAAAGGGGGTCTTGAAGAGCCAGAGACCCCCTCCTGGGTAAAAAGGGGGGCGTCCTGCAGAGCCAGAGATCCCCACTTGGGGAAAAGGGGGGTGCTGCAGAGCCAGCGACACCCTCCTGGGTAAATGGGGGGCTTCACGGAGCCAGAGACCCCCTCCTGGAGAAAAGGGGGACTTCAAGGAGCCAGAGACCCCCAAATGAGTGAAAGGGGGTCCTGAAGAGCCAGAGACCCCCTCCTGGGTGAAAGGGGGGTCCTGCAGAACCAGTGACCCCCTCCTTAGTAAATGGGGGGCTTCAAGGAGCCAGAGACCCCCAAATGGGTAAGGGGGGGCGTCCTGCAAAGCCAGAGACCCCCTCTTGGGTAAAAGGGGGGGGTCCTGAAGAGCCAGTGACCCCCTCCTGGGGAAAAGGGGGGTCCTGCAGAGTCAGGGACCCCCTCCTGGGGAAAAGGGGGGCTTCAAGGAGCCAGTGACCCCCTCCTGGGTAAAAAGGGGGGCTTCAAGGAGCTGGGGGTGTGCCCCAGGGCAGCCGCAGGGAAGGAAAGCCCAGCCCCACTCGGGGTGCCCATCCCGAAACGTTTTGCACCCCGAGGCACGTTGAGAACGTCTCTGCTCCTCATCCTCATCCTCATTCCCTCTCCAGCCGGGAATCTTCCTCCCACCTGGGGGACACCTGCCACCCTCCCTCGGGGGTGGGGACAATCTTCCAGGCAGGGAGGGGACAGGAGCCCCCTCAGCTCTCAGCAGGGCTCTCCTGGGGAAGAAGGGGATTTGGGGGACCCCCCCCACCCCTGCCCCCTCCCTGCTCACCTTCCAGAGGAGGAGGATGATGAGGCCCAGCAGCAGCAGCCCGGCTGCCACCGACACCAGCACCAGCCAGAGCGCGATCTCGGCCGGCTGCTCCTCCTGCAGCTCCGAGTCCACGTCCACCGAGAACTGCGGGGGTGGCAGGGGGGGGCCGGGTTGGGGGGTGGAAAGGCCCGGTTTGGGGGGGGTGGGGGTGGGAAGGGTCCGGTTGGGGGGGTGGGAGGGAAAGAAGGGCCCGGTTGGGGGGGGTGGGAAGGGTCTGGTTAGGGGGGGTGGGGGTGGGAAAGGCTCGGTTTGGGGGGGGGGAAGGGTTGGGGGGCTGGGAAGGGCCCGGTTAGTGGGGGTGGGAAGGAAGGGTCTGGTTGGGGGGGGGTGGGGGTGGGAAGGGTCTGGTTGGGGGGGTGGGGAAGGGCCCGGTTTGGGGGGGTGGGAGGGGAGGGCCCGATTTGGGGGGGTGGGAATGGCCCGGTTTGGGGGGGTGGGAATGGCCCGGTTTGGGGGGGTGGGAAAGGCCCGGTTTGGGGGGGTGGGAGGGGAGGGCCCGATTTGGGGGGTGGGAATGGCCTGGTTTGGGGGGGTGGGGGTGGGAAGGAAGGGTCCGGTTGGGGGGGTGGGGGTGGGAAAGACTCGGTTTGGGGGGGTGGGAAGGGTTGGGGGATGGAAGGGCTCGGTTTGGGGGGTGGGAAGGGTCCGGTTGGGGGGGTGGGAGGGAAGAAAGGCCTGGTTTGGGGGGGTGGGGGTGGGAAAGGCTCGGTTGGGGGGGGTGGGAAGGGTCTGGCTGGGGGGGTGGGAAGGGTTGGGGGGGTGGGAAGGGCCTGGTTGGGGGGCTGTCCCTGTCCCCGTCCCTGTCCCTCACCCATGTCCCCCCTGTCCCTCATCCGTGGTGTCACCCGTGTGTCCCTGCCTGTCACCCGTGTGTCCCTGGGGGCCGGTTGGGGGTCTGGGAAGGGCCCCGTTTGGGGGGCTGGGAAGGGTTGGGAGGGTGGGAAGGGCCCGGTTGGGGGGGTGGGGGTGGGAAGGGCCCGGTTTTGGGGGGCAGGGGGCTCCAGCATTGCCCCGGTCCCTCCCAGTCTGCCCCAGTCCCTCCCAGTCTGCCCCAGTCCCTCCCAGCCTGGCTCACCCGCACCGTGTGGTTCCTCATGGTGATGGTGGGCACCTGCGAGCGCAGGAACAGCGTGGCCGTGCCCGTCACCTTCACACGGTCAAAGTCACGGAACTCCTGGGGACAGCAGGGACACGGGTGAGGGACAGGGGCAGGGACAGAGGGACACATGGGTGACAACACACGGGTGAGGGACAGGGAGAGACATGGGTGGTGATGATGTGGACGGAGACAGGCAGGGATACATGGGTGACAGGCAGAGACACACGGGTGACACCACAGGGATGAGGGACAGGGATAGGGACAGGCAGGGACACACGGGTGACAACACATGGGTGAGGCACAGGGATGGGGACGGGGACAGGGACACACAGGTGACACCACGCGGATGAGGGAAGGGGTGGGACACGAATGAGGGAAAGGGGGGACAGGGACAGGCAGGGATACATGGGTGACACCACAGGGATGAGGGACAGGGAGGACACGGGTCAGGGACAGGGACAGGCAGGGACACACACATGACAGACACCACAGGGATGAGGGACAGGGGGACATGGGTGAGGGACAGGGATGGGGACAGGCAGGGACACACGAGTGACAGGCAGGGACACACAGGTGACAACACACGGGTGAGGGACAGGGACAGGCAGTGAAACACAGGTGACAACACATGGCTGAGGGGCAGGGGGGACATGGGTGAGGGACAGGCAGGGACACACAGGTGACACCACAGAGATGAGGGACGGGGGGACACGAGTGAGGGACAGGGACAGGCAGGGACACACGGGTGACATCACAGGGATGGGGTGGGACACGGATGAGGGATGGGGGGACAGGGAGGGACACACAGGTGACAACACAGGGATGAGGGACAGGGGGACACGGGTCAGGGACAGGGATGGGGGGACAGGCAGGAACACATGGGTGACAACACAGGGATGAGGGATGGGGGAGGACATGGGTGAGGGACAGGGACAGGCAGGGACACATGGGTGACACCACAGGGATGAGGGACAGGGGGACATGGGTGAGGGACAGGGATGGGGACAGGCAGGGACACACGAGTGACAGGCAGGGACACACAGGTGACAACACACGGGTGAGGGACAGGGATGGGGACAGGGAGGGACACACGGGTGACACCACAGGGATGAGGGACAGGGATGGGGACAGGCAGGGACACACAGGTGACAACACACAGATGAGGGATGGGGGAGGACATGGATGAGGGACAGGACAGGCAGGCTCACACGGGTGACAACACACAGATGAGGGAGGGGGCGACACGGGTGAGAGACAGGGATGGGGACAAGGACAGGGACACACAGGTGACACCACGCGGATGGGGTGGGACACGGATGAGGGACGGGGGAACAGGGACAGGGACAGGCAGGGACACACACATGACACCACAGGGATGAGGGACAGGGGGACACGGGTCAGGGACAGGAACAGGCAGGGACACACAGGTGACAACGGGGACAACAGCGGGGTGGCTGCCACCTCCCGAGGAGCAGCTCCCCGGGGGTCTCAGGCAGGCCTGGCGGGGCTCAGCCCCTGGAGGCGCTGACCTCGATGAAGGTGCTGTTCCAGACGCGGGCGCGCAGGCTGAAGCTGGAGGGCAGCTCCGTGTGCCGCAGGGGACACTCCAGCCAGACGCAGCGCGCCGTGCCCGCCGAGCAGCTCTGCGGGACACACCGGGGGTGAGGGGGGCTCAGGGTGGGCACAAAGGGGACAGCGAGGGGACAGCCACAGAGGGGCTGCCCATTCCACCCCCACTGAGCCCCCCTGTTGTATCCCCTGGTGTTGGTCTCCCCCTCTGAGACCCCCTCTGAGACCCCCTCTGAGACCCCCTCTGAAACCCCCGTGAAACCCCCTTGAAACCCCCTCTGAGACCCCCTCTGAAACCCCCTCTGAAACCCCCTCTGAGACCCCCTTGAAACTCCTCTGATACCCCCTCTGAGACCCCCTCTGAAACCCCCTCTGAAACCCCCTCTAAGACCCCCTCTGAAACCCCCTCTGAGACCCCCTTGAAACCCCCTCTGAGACCCCCTCTGAGACCCCCTCTGAGACCGCCTCTGAAACCCCCGTGAAACCCCCTTGAAACCCCTCTGAAACCCCTCTGAAACCCCCTTGAAACCCCTTGAAACCCCCTCTGAAACCCCCTCTGAGACCCCCTTGAAACCCCCTTGAAACCCCCTCTGAGACCCCCTCTGAAACCCCCTTGAAACCCCCTCTGAGACCCCCTCTGAAACCCCCTTGAAACCCCTCTGAGACCCCCTCTGAGACCCCCTCTGAGACCCCCTTGAAACCCCCTCTGAGACCCCTCTGAGACCCCCTCTGAAACCCCCTTGAACCCCCCTCTGAGACCCCTCTGAAACCCCCTCTGAACCCCCTCTGAAACCCCCTCTGAAACCCCCTTGAAACCGCCTCTGAGACCCCCTCTGAGACCCCCTCTGAAACCCCCTCTGAGACCCCCTTGAAACCCCCTCTGAGACCCCCTCTGAGAACCCCCTCTGAGAACCCCCTCTGAAACCCCCTCTGAGACCCCCTTGAAACCCTCTCTGAAACCCCCTCTGAGAACCCCTTGAAACCCTCTCTGAAACCCCTCTGAGACCCCCTCTGAGACCCCCACTTGTAACCTTTGCTCTGAAACCTCCTCTGAAACCCTTCTCACCATCTCTGGACCCTTCTGACCATCACTGGACCCCTCTCATCATCACTGGACCCTTCTCACCATCACTGGACCCCTCTCATCATCACTGGACCCTTCTCACCACCCTGGACCCTTCTCACCATCACTGGACCCTTCTCACCACCCCTGGACCCTTCTCACCACCACTGGACCCTTCTCACCATCCCTGGGCCCTTCTCACCACCCCTGGACCCTCCTCACCATCCCTGGACCCTTCTCACCACCCCTGGACCCCTTGTTCTCCAGGATCATCTCTGCCCACCAGAACCACCTCTGCCACTCCAGGAGGACTCACTTTTGGGCTGCTCCCAACCCCCTGACCCACAGGGTATCAAGTTGTGTTGTTCCATTTATTTTATTTTACCTTTTTTCTCCTCTTTTCTCCTCTTAAATCGTATCTGACTGCGAGTCTCACTGCTTTTGCTTTCAAACCAGCACACCCCTCACCCAAACCTCCCAAAATCCTGAGCTAGCAGCTGCTGGCCTCGATGGGGAGGGGGCAGAGGGGAAGGGGAACATTTTCACCTCCCAAAACTCACCAGCACCGTCTCGGACCTCGGGCGCCGGCCGGTGGCCAAAGTGACCGCCGGCTCTCCGGGCTCGGCAGCCTCCAGCTCCCGTCTCCGCCGGGATGATGGAGCTGGGTCCTGCAGGAGCTGAGGGGGGACACCAGAGCGCTGTCAGAGCCTGGGATGTGCCAGGGTGGGGTGTGGGGGGCTGGAGGAGCCCCTCGGTGGGGAGGGGGCACTGGGTGAGCCTGGGCTGTGCTGGGGTGGGGGGCAGCGTCGCTGTTGGACACGAAGGAAAGACACGGGCTGGTGAATTCAGACGGTTGATGCTCCAAAAAGGGGGCTGGTTTATTCTCCGAACCTATTTTTATATCTTTTACAACGTGCCCACTTAAGAGGTGGGATCTTTTGACCCATTGCTCACACCAAGGGTCAACAAGCCCTCCTTAGGAAAGAAACGTGAAAAAGAAGAGAGTTTACAAAGTGTGACCTCATTTACCAGTTTAGATCCCTGGGAAAGAACTTGAGAAAAACCCAAACACGACAAGCAGTGACTACAGGGGCAGGGTGTCCACAGACAGGGTGGAGGGGACACAAAGGTGGTGGGGGGAGGACAGAGAGGGGGTGGAGGGGGACAAGTTCGGTGCCTGCCACGTTTTGATTTCAGGGAATTCTTTCCCCAGAGAACTGTTGCCACCATGGTTTGGTGCCTGCCACGTTTTTAGTTTTTTAGGAATTCTGCTCCCAGGACAGAATTGCTAAGCGAGGTCACGCTGTTTTGTAAACTTTTAAGATGTTTTTTTTCCACACGCTTTCCCATGGGAGGGACTTCACGTGAGGGTCTCTGCCAGTGATCAATGGTTCCAGGGGTGGGGTGTTTTGTAAAAAGGTATAAAATAGGTTTTGGACAATAAAAACGCCCTGGCTCCCTCCTTGGAGTCCAACAGCCTTCTTTGTGTCTCCTCCTCTGTGTCCCACAGCGACAGAGACGAAAAGTGGCAAAAACAAACTGCTATTGTAAACTAAGACTTTTTCTACACGTTTTCCCAGAGGAGGGACTTTGCTTTGATGGTCTCTTCAAGGGGTCCAGGTCTCCACCTCTAAGGTGGGTGTGCATTTATAGATTTATTTTTAATAAATATATATATATATATATATAATAGATATATATATTTTATAGAAAGGTATAAAAATAGGTTTGGACAATAAACCGGCGGCTCCTCCTGCGAGGAGCCCGCAGCCTTCTGAGCCAGACTCGTGTCTCTTCCCTCCATGTCCGACAGCAATGGATGGGAGATGGATTTGTAGAGAATTTTTAAAGAGTTTAATGAAAAAGTTGACGCCCAAACGCAGGCTGTGTAAATGCTTCTGGTGGATTTTAAGCAGGAA
>WQNJ02000270.1:0-36258 GCA_016584745.2 Phylloscopus trochilus trochilus | reverse complement strand
ATGGGGGAAAACGGGGAAAAAATGGGGAAAAAATGGGGGAAAATGGGGGAAAAATGGGGGAAAATTGGGGAAAATGGGGACAAATGGGGGGAAAATGGGGAAAAACAATGGGGACAAAAATGGGGGAAAATGGGGGGAAAATGGGGGAAAATTGGGGAAAATGGGGAAAAAATGGGGGAAAATGGGGGAAAATGGAGAGAAATGGTGAAAAAATGGGGAAAAACGGTGAAAAAATGGGGGAAAATTGGGCCCCAAGTGTCCGATGGGGAGGGGATAACCGGCATGACCCGGCCCTGCCGCAGCCGCCAGAACCAGCGCTCCTGGGGAGGGGGGAAAAATGGGGGAAAAACGTGAAAAAATGGGAAAAATGGTGAAAAAATGGGGAAAAAATGGGGGGAAATGGGGAGAAACGGGGAAAAAATGGGGAAAAACGGGGGAAAAATGGGGTAAATAGGAGGAAAATGGTGAAAAAATGGGTAAAAATGGGGGGGAAATGGGTAAAAATGGGAAAAAACGGGGAAAAAATGGGGAAAAAATGGGGGAAAAATGGGGGGAGAAATGGGGAAAATATGGGGGGAAAATGGGGAAAAAATGGGGGGAATGGGGAAAATGGGGAGAAACGGTGAAAAAATGGGGGAACATATGGGGGAAAATGGGGGAAAAATGGGAAAAAATGGAAAATGGGGAAAATGGGGAACAAACGAGGGGAATGGTGAAAAAATGGGGGGAAACGGTGAAAAAATGGGGGAAAATGGGGGAAAATGGGGGAAAATGGGGGAAAAATGGGGAAAAATGGTGAAAAAATGGGGGAAAATGGTGAAAAAATGGGGGAAAATGGGGGAAATATGGGGAGAAACGGGGAAAAATGGGGGGAAATGGGGGAAAAATGGGGAAAAATAGGGGGAAAATGGTGAAAAAATGGGGAAATATGGGGAGAAACGGGGAAAAAATGGGGAGAAATGGTGAAAAAATGGGGAAACAATGGGGAGAAATGGGGAGAAAATGGGGAAAAATGGCGGGAACAATGGTGAACAAACTGGGGGGACATGGGGAAAATGGGGAGACAAATGGGGGACAAATGGAGAAACAATGGGGGAAAATGGGAGACATGGTGACAACAAGGGGGCACAATGGGGGAACATGGGGGAAAAATGGGAAAAATGGGAAAAATGGGGAAAAATGTGGGGAAAAATGGGGGGGAAAATGGGGGAAAAATGGGGAAAAATGGGAAAAAATGGGGAAAAATGGGGAAAAATGGGGAAAAATTGGGAACATATTCCCCCCAAAATTCCTGAAAAATTCCTGAAAAAAATCCCCAAAGTCCCTTGAGTCCTTTACAGAAAGGTCCTGGAAGTTCACAAAAAAGAATTCTAAAAATTAAAAAAAATCAGAAAAAAGCGGAAAAAAAATCAGAACAAAAATCCCCCAAAAATTCCCGAAGAATTCCCAAAAAAAATCCCTAAAAAAAACCTAAAAAAATATCCCTTAACTCTTTTCCAGAAAGGTCCTGGAAGTTCACAAAAAAAAAAAATCTGAAAATTTAAGAAAAAAATCAGAGAAACAAAGCGGAAAAAAAAACCCCAAAAAATCAAAAATAAATTCCCGAACAAATTCCCAAAAAATTCCCGAACAATTCCCCAAAAAATTCCCCAAAAAATTCCTGAAAAAATCCCCGAACAATCCCTTAACTCTTTCCAGAAAGGTCCTGGAAGCTCACAAAAAAACAAATTTCTAAAAATTCAAAAAAAAATCAGAAAAAAAGCGGAAAAAATCAGAAAAAAAATTCCCAAAAATTCCCAAAGAATTCCCAAAAAAATCCCTAAAAAAAACAAAAAAAAAAAATCCCATAACTCTTTTCCAGAAAGGTCCTGGAAGCTCACCAAAAACAAAAAAAAATCTAAAAATTTAAGAAAAAATTAGAAAAAAAAAGCGGAAAAAAACCCCAAAAAATCAAAAATAAATTCCCGAAATAATTCCCCAAAAATTCCCGAAAAATTCCCGAAAAATTCCAAAAAAATTCCCAAAAAATTCCTGAAAAATCCCCAAAAAATCCCTTAACTCTTTTCCAGAAAGGTCCTGGAAGCTCACAAAAAAAAATTTCTAAAATCCAAATAAAAAAATCAGAAAAAATCGAAAAAAAATCAGAAAAAAAATTCCCAAAAATTCCCGAAGAATTCCCAAAAAATTCCAAAAAAATTCCTGAAAAATCCCCAAAAAATCCCTTAACTCTTTTCCAGAAAGGTCCTGGAAGCTCACCAAAAAAAAAAATTTCTAAAAATCCAAAAAAAAAAATCAGAAAAAATCGGAAAAAAAATCAGAAAAAAATCTAAAAAAATCCCAAAAATTCCCCAAAATTCCCCCAAAATTTTCCCCCGAAAAAAATTCCCACCTTGAAGACGAACATCTCCCCCCTCAGCATGGCCACCGTGTCGAAGTCGCCGTCGCAAATTCGGGGTCCGTAGGGGGGGCCCGGGGGGGGGAGGGGCGGGGCCCGCGGGGTGGGGGAGGGGCGGGGCGGCCCGGAGCTGGAACCTGAAAAAAAAAAAAAACCAAAAAAACCCCAAAAAAACCCTCAAAATCTGCTCCAAATTTTGGGCAATTCGGGCGATTTTTTGGGCTGAATTTGAGCCGAATTTGGGACGATTTTTGGTGAAATTTTCGAGAAATTTTTGGGACAATTTTGCCGCGGTTTGAAGCGATTTTGGTTCAGTTTTTGGTGGAATTTTGAGCCGATTTTGCCCGATTTTTGCCCCGATTTTGAGCCAAATTTGGTCCAATTTTTGGGGGGCAATTTTTGCCCAATTTTTGGTGCAATTTGAGCCAATTTTGATCCAATTTTGAGCCAATTTTGGGCCAATTTGTCGCTGCAATTTGAGCCAATTTTGGCCCAATTTTGGTCCAATTTTGGGCCAACTTCTGTTGCAATTTGAGCCAATTTTGAGCCAATTTTGCCCAATTTCTGCCGCAATTTTCGCCAATTTTGAGCCAATTTTGCCCAATTTTTGCCTCAATTTTCACCAATTTTGGGTCCAATTTTTGCCACAATTTTTGCCAATTTTGAGCCAATTTTGCCCAATTTTTGCCTCAATTTGAGCCAATTTTGGCCCAATTTTGGTCCAATTTTTTCCAATTTTTTGCCACAATTTGAGCCAATTTTGAGCCAATTTTGGGCGAATTTTCGCCACAACTTGAGCCAAGTTTGGACCAATTTTGTCAAATTTTTGCCACAATTTTGATTCAATTTTGAGCCAATTTTGCGCCAATTTTTGCCTCAATTTTCGCTATTTTGGGGACAATTTTGGCCCAATTTTTTCCAATTTTTGCCTCAATTTGAGCCAATTTTGGCCCAATTTTGGTCCAATTTTTTGCCACAATTTTTGCCAATTTTGAGCCAATTTTGAGCCAATTTTGCCCAATTTTTGCCTCAATTTTCACCAATTTTGGGCCAATTTGGTCCAATTTTGTCCAATTTTTTCCCACAATTTTCCCCAATTTTGGGCCGATTTTTGCCACAATTTGAGCCAATTTCGAGCCATTTTTGGGCCGATTTTGTGCCGATTTCGATCAGGTTTTTTCCCCAATTTTTCGCCGCAATTTTCGCCATTTTTGGCCCGATTTTGGTCCAATTTTTTGCCTCAATTTTCACCAATTTTGGCCCAATTTTGGTCCAATTTTTGCCACAATTTTCACCAATTTTGGGCCAATTTTGGTCCAATTTTTTCCAATTTTTTTCCATTTTTTCCCACAATTTTCCCCAATTTTGGGCCGATTTTTGCCACAATTTGAGCCAATTTTGAGCCAATTTTGGGCCGATTTTGGCCCAATTTGGGACCAATTTTGCCCAATTTTTCCCGCAGTTTGAGCCAATTTTGGCCCGATTTTATCAAATTTTTGCCACAATTTTTGCCACTTTTGAGCCAATTTTGCCCAATTTTTGCCTCAATTTTCGCCGATTTTGGGCAAATTTTTGCCTCAATTTTCACCAATTTTGGGCCGATTTTGCCACAATTTGAGCCAATTTGAGCCATTTTTGGGGCCGATTTTGGGCTGATTTGGGCCGATTTTGATCAGATTTTTTCCCAACTTTTTGCCGCAATTTTCGCCAATTTTGAGCCAATTTTGCCCAATTTTTGCCTCAATTTTCACCAATTTTGGGCCAATTTTGGGCCAATTTTGGGCCAATTTTTTCCAATTTTTTTCCATTTTTTCCCACAATTTCCCCCAATTTTGGGCCGATTTTGCCACAATTTGAGCCAATTTTGAGCCATTTTTGGGCCGATTTTGGGCCGATTTTGATCAGGTTTTTTTCCAATTTTTTGCCGCAATTTTCGCCAATTTTGAGCCAATTTTGGTCCAATTTTTTGCCTCAATTTTCACCAATTTCGGGCCAATTTTGGTCCAATTTTGGGCCAATTTTTTCCAATTTTTTCCCACAATTTTCCCCAATTTTGGCCCGATTTTGCCAAAATTTTTGCCAATTTTGAGCCATTTTTGGGCCAATTTTGGCCCAATTTGGGACCAATTTTGCCCAATTTTTCCCGCAGTTTGAGCCAATTTTGGCCCGATTTTATCAAATTTTTGCCACAATTTTTGCCACTTTTGAGCCAATTTTGCCCAATTTTTGCCTCAATTTTCGCCGATTTTGGGCAAATTTTTGCCTCAATTTTCACCAATTTTGGGCCGATTTTGCCAAAATTTTCCCCAATTTCGAGCCATTTTTGGGCCGATTTTGGGCCAATTTTGATCAGATTTTTTCCCAACTTTTTGCCGCAATTTTCGCCATTTTTGGCCCAATTTTGGTCCAATTTTTTGCCTCAATTTTCGCCAATTTTGAGCCAATTTTGAGCCAATTTTTGCCTCAATTTTCACCAATTTTGGGCCAATTTTGGGCCAATTTTTTCCAATTTTTTCCATTTTTTCCCACAATTTTCCCCAATTTTGGGCCGATTTCGCCACCAATTTTCCCCAATTTCGAGCCATTTTTGGGCCGATTTTGGGCCAATTTTGATCAGATTGTTTCCCAACTTTTTGCCGCGATTTTCGCCATTTTTGGTCCAATTTTTTTCCATTTTTTCCACATTTTTCCCCAATTTTGGGGCCGATTTTGCCAAAATTTTCCCCAATTTTGAGCCATTTTGGGCCGATTGTGGGGCCGATTTTGATCAGATTTTTTCCCAACTTTTTGCCGCAATTTTCGCCAATTTTGAGCCACTTTTGCCCAATTTTTGCCTCAATTTTCACCAATTTCGGGCCAATTTGGTCCAATTTTGGGTCCAATTTTTCCAATTTTTTTCCATTTTTCCCACAATTTTCCCCAATTTTGGGCCGATTTTGCCACAATTTGAGCCAATTTCGAGCCATTTTTGGGCCGATTTTGGGCCGATTTTGATCAGATTTTTTCCCAACTTTTGCCGCAATTTTCGCCATTTTTGGCCCAATTTTGGTCCAATTTTTTGCCTCAATTTTCACCAATTTTGGGCCGATTTTGCCACAATTTTCACCAATTTTGAGCCATCTTTGGGCCGATTTTGGGCCGATTTTGATCAGATTTTTTTCCAATTTTTTGCCGCAATTTTCGCCAATTGTGAGCCAATTTTGCCCAATTTTTGCCTCAATTTTCACCAATTTTGCCTCAATTTTCACCAATTTTGGGCCAATTTTGGGCCAATTTTGGTCCAATTTTGGTCCAATTTTTTTCCATTTTTTCCCACAATTTTCCCCAATTTTGGGCCGATTTTGCCACAATTTTCCCCAATTTCGAGCCATTTTTGGGCCGATTCTGGGCCGATTCTGATCAGATTTTTTCCCAATTTTTCGCCGCGATTTTCGCCATTTTTGACCCAATTTTGCCTCAATTTTCACCAATTTTGGTCCAATTTTGGTCCAATTTTTTTCCATTTTTTCCCACAATTTTCCCCAATTTTGGGCCGATTTTCCCGCGATTTTCCCCAATTTCGGGCCGATTTCCCCCCGAAATCCCCGGAATTTTGCCGGAATTTTGCCGGGACCCCTCACCGTAGAGCTGCTGGATGCCGCGGCGGTCGTCGTCGGGCAGCCGGAACTCCTCGGTGTCCATCCACTGGTAGAAGGGCGCCATGATGGCCGAGGGGTCGCTGGAATGTTCCAGGCCCAGGGCGTGGCCCAGCTCGTGCACGGCCACCAGGAACAGGTCGTTACCTGCCGGGAGGGTCCTGGAAGGTCACTGAGAGCCAACGGGGAGGGGCTGGGAGGTCATGGAGACCATTCATGGTCATGGGAGATCATGGAAAGTCATGGAAGGTCATGGAAGGTCAATGGAGGTCAATGGAGACCATTCATGGCCATGGGAGGTCGTGGAAGGTCAATGGAGACCATTCATGGTCATGGAAGGTCATGGAAGGTCAATGGAGACCATTCAAGGTCATGGAAGGTCCATGGAATGTTCCAGGCCCAGGGCGTGGCCCAGCTCGTGCACGGCCACCAGGAACAGGTCGTTACCTGCCGGGAGGGTCCTGGAAGGTCACTGAGAGCCAACGGGGAGGGGCTGGGAGGTCGTGGGAGGTCATGGAGACCATTCATGGTCATGGGAGATCATGGAAAGTCATGGAAGGTCATGGAAGGTCAATGGAGAACCTTCATTGTCAACATTGGGTCATGGAAGGTCAGTGGAGACCATTCATGGTCATGGGAGATCATGGAAAGTCATAGAAGGTCATGGAAGGTCAATGGAGAACCTTCATTGTCAACATTGGGTCATGGAAGGTCAGTGGAGACCATTAAAGGTCATGGGAGGTCAATGGAGACCATTCATGGTCATGGGAGATCATGGAAAGTCATGGAAGGTCATGGAAGGTCAATGGAGGTCAATGGAGAACCTTCATGGTCATGGGAGGTCATGGAAGGTCAATGGAGACCATTCATGGTCATGGAAGGTCACAGAAGGTCAATGGAGAACCTTCATTGTCAACATTGGGTCATGGAAGGTCAGTGGAGACCATCCATGGTCATTGGAGGTCAATGGAGAACCTTCATGGTCATGGGAGGTCATGGAAGGTCAATGGAGACCATTCATGGCCATGGGAGGTCATGGAAGGTCAATAGAGAGCCTTTGAGGGTCATGGAAAGTCATGGGAGATCATGGAAGGTCATGGAAGGTCATGGAAGGTCAATGGAGAACCTTCATGGTCATGGGAGGTCATGGAAGGTCAATGGAGAACCTTCATGGTCATGGGAGGTCATGGAAGGTCAATGGAAATGCTTTGAGGTCATGGAAGGTCAGAGAAGGTCACGAGAAGTCATGGGAGGTCATGGAAGGTCATGGAGACCATTCAAGGTCATGGGAGGTCATGGAAGGTCAATGGAGACCATTCATGGTCATGGGAGGTCATGGAAGGTCAATGGAGACCATTCAAGGTCATGGAAGGTCATGGAAGGTCAATGGAGAACCTTCATGGTCATGGGAGGTCATGGAAGGTCAATGGAGAACCTTCATGGTCATGGGAGGTCATGGAAGGTCAATGGAGAACCTTCATTGTCAACATTGGGTCATGGAAGGTCAGTGGAGACCTTCCATGGTCATTGGAGGTCAATGGAGAACCTTCATGGTCATGGGAGGTCATGGAAGGTCAATGGAGACCATTCATGGTCATGGAAGGTCATGGAAGGTCAATGGAGACCATTCATGGTCATGGGAGGTCATGGAAGGTCAATGGAGACCATTCATGGTCATGGGAGGTCATGGAAGGTCAATGGAGAACCTTCATGGTCATGGGAGGTCATGGAAGGTCAATGGAGACCATTCATGGTCATGGAAGGTCATGGAAGGTCAATGGAGACCATTCAAGGTCATGGAAGGTCATGGAAGGTCAATGGAGACCATTCAAGGTCATGGAAGGTCATGGAAGGTCAATGGAGAACCTTCAGGGTCAACATTGGGTCATGGAAGGTCAATGGAGACCATTCAAGGTCATGGAAGGTCATGGAAGGTCAATGGAGACCATTCATGGCCATGGGAGGTCATGGAAGGTCAATGGAGACCATTCAAGGTCATGGAAGGTCATGGAAGGTCAATGGAGACCATTCATGGTCATGGGAGGTCATGGAAGGTCAATGGAGACCATTCGTGGCCATGGGAGGTCATGGAAGGTCAATGGAGAACCTTCATGGTCATGGGAGGTCATGGAAGGTCAGTGGAGACCATTCATGGTCATGGGAGGTCATGGAAGGTCAATGGAGACCATTCAAGGTCATGGAAGGTCATGGAAGGTCAATGGAGAACCTTCATTGTCAACATTGGGTCATGGAAGGTCAGTGGAGACCATTCATGGTCATGGAAGGTCATGGAAGGTCAATGGAGACCATTCAAGGTCATGGAAGGTCATGGAAGGTCAATGGAGACCATTCAAGGTCATGGAAGGTCATGGAAGGTCAATGGAGACTCTTCATTGTCAACATTGGGTCATGGAAGGTCAATGGAAATGCTTTGAGGTCATGGAAGGTCAGAGAAGGTCACGAGAAGTCATGGGAGGTCATGGAAGGTCATGGAAGGTCATGGAAGGTCAATGGAGACCATTCAAGGTCATGGGAGGTGAGGGGAGGTCAAGGTTGGGTTGATGGAGACCCTTCAAGGTCCTGGCAGCTCCAATCCCCAACCCTCAGCACTGCCAGGTCCTGGCAGCTCCAAACCCAGACCAAAACCAATCCCAATGACCACAGCCAGGTCCTGGCAGCTCCAAACCCAGACCAAAACCAATCCCAATGACCACAGCCAGGTCCTGGCAGCTCAAACCTGATCCCACTGACCAGAACCAGGTCCTGGCAGCTCAAACCCCAATCCCAATGACCACAGCCAGGTCCTGGCAGCTCAAACCTGATCCCACTGACCAGAACCAGGTCCTGGCAGCTCAAACCCCATCCCAATGACCACAGTTGGGTCCTGGCAGCTCAAACTTCAAGTCCCATCACTCCCAGGTCCTGGCAGCTCAAACCTCACTCCCAGGTCCTGTCAGCTCAGACCCCACTCCCCATCACTCCCAGGTCCTGGCAGCTCCATCCTCGATCCCAATGACCAAAACCAGGTCCTGGCAGCTCAAACCCCACTCCCCATCACTCCCAGGTCCTGGCAGCTCAAACCCCACAGCCAGGTCCTGTCAGCTCACCGCTGAGATCATCAGCGCTGTGCGTCCAGGGTTCCGCCCCATCGAAGTGCGTGTGCCCCCAACCCCCATCACTGCCAGGTCCTGGCAGCTCAAACCCAAACCAAACCCAATCCCAATGACCAGAACCAGGTCCTGGCAGCTCAAACCCAAACCAAACCCACTCCCCATCACTCCCAGGTCCTGGCAGCTCCATACTGAACTCCATCACTCCCAGGTCCTGGCAGCTCAAACCCCAATCCCAATTCCCACAGCCAGGTCCTGTCAGCTCACCGCTGAGATCATCAGCGCTGTGCGTCCAGGGCTCCGCCCCATCGAAGTGCGTGTGCCCCCAACCCCCAACACTGCCAGGTCCTGGCAGCTCAGAACCCAAACCAAAGCCAAATCCCAATCCCAATGACCAGAACCAGGTCCTGTCAGCTCCAAACCTGATCCCAATGACCAGAACCAGGTCCTGGCAGCTCCAAACCGAAACCCAGACCAAAACCAATCCCAATGACCACAGCCAGGTCCTGGCAGCTCAAACCCCACTCCCCATCACTGCCAGGTCCTGTCAGCTCCACACCTGATCCCAATTCCCTCTCCCAGGTCCTGTCAGCTCACCGCTGAGATCATCAGCGCTGTGTGTCCAGGGTTCCGCCCCATCGAAGTGCGTGTGCCCCCAACCCCCATCACTGCCAGGTCCTGGCAGCTCAAACCCCACTCCCCATCACTGCCAGGTCCTGGCAGCTCAAACCCCTCTCCCAGGTCCTGTCAGCTCACCGCTGAGATCATCCGCGCTGTGCGTCCACGGCTCGGCCCCGTCGAAGTGCGTGTGCCCCCAACCCCCAACACTGCCAGGTCCTGGCAGCTCAAACCCCATCCCAATTCCCACAGTTGGGTCCTGGCAGCTCAAACTTCAAGTCCCATCACTCCCAGGTCCTGGCAGCTCCATCCTCGATCCCAATGACCAGAACCAGGTCCTGGCAGCTCAAACCCCACTCCCCATCACTCCCAGGTCCTGGCAGCTCAAACCCCACTCCCCATCACTCCCAGGTCCTGGCAGCTCAAACCCCACTCCCCATCACTCCCAGGTCCTGGCAGCTCCAAACCCCAATCCCAATGACCACAGCCAGGTGCTGGCAGCCCCATACTGAACTCCATCACTCCCAGGTCCTGGCAGCTCAAACCCCCATCCCAATTCCCACAGCCAGGTCCTGTCAGCTCAAACCCAAACCAAACCCCATCCCAATTCCCACAGCCAGGTCCTGTCAGCTCACCGCTGAGATCGTCCGCGCTGTGCGTCCATGGCTCGGCCCCGTCGAAGTGCGTGTGCCCCCAACCCCCAACACTGCCAGGTCCTGGCAGCTCAAACCCCAATCCCCATCACTCCCAGGTCCTGACAGCTCAAACCCCAATCCCCATCACTCCCAGGTCCTGGCAGCTCCAAACCTGATCCCAAGGAGCAGAACCAGGTCCTGGCAGCTCCATCCTCGATCCCAATGAGCAGCACCAGGTCCTGGCAGCCCCATACTGAACTCCATCACTCCCAGGTCCTGGCAGCTCACCGCTGAGATCATCGGCGCTGTGCGTCCACGGCTCGGCCCCGTCGAAGTGCGTGTGCCCCCAACCCCCAACACTGCCAGGTCCTGGCAGCCCCATACTGAACTCCATCACTCCCAGGTCCTGGCAGCTCCATCCTTGATCCCAATGAGCAGAACCAGGTCCTGGCAGCCCCATACTGAACTCCATCACTGCCAGGTCCTGGCAGCTCAAACCCAAACCAAACCCAATCCCAATGACCAGAACCAGGTCCTGTCAGCTCCATCCTCGATCCCAATGACCAGAACCAGGTCCTGGCAGCTCAATCCTTGATCCCAATGATTCCCAGGTCCTGTCAGCTCACCGCTGAGATCATCCGCACTGTGTGTCCACGGCTCGGCCCCATCGAAGTGCGTGTGCCCCCAACCCCCAACACTGCCAGGTCCTGGCAGCTCAAACCCAAACCAAACCCAATCCTAATGACCAGAACCAGGTCCTGGCAGCTCAGAACCCAAACCAAAGCCAAATCCCAATCCCAATGACCAAAACCAGGTCCTTGCAGCCCCATACTGAACTCCATCACTGCCAGGTCCTGGCAGCTCAAACCCCACTCCCCATCACTCCCAGGTCCTGGCAGCTCCATCCTCAATCCCAATGACCAGAACCAGGTCCTGGCAGCTCCATCCTTGATCCCAATGATTCCCAGGTCCTGGCAGCTCAAACCCAAACCAAACCCACTCCCCATCACTCCCAGGTCCTGGCAGCTCCATACTGAACTCCATCACTCCCAGGTCCTGGCAGCCCTAAACCCAATCCCAATGATTCCCAGGTCCTGTCAGCTCACCGCTGAGATCGTCGGCGCTGTGCGTCCACGGCTCGGCCCCATCGAAGTGCGTGTGCCCCCAACCCCCATCACTGCCAGGTCCTGGCAGCTCAAACCCCAATCCCAATTCCCACAGCCAGGTCCTGGCAGCTCAAACCCAAACCAAACCCAATCCTAATGACCAGAACCAGGTCCTGGCAGCTCAGAACCCAAACCAAAGCCAAACCTGATCCCAATGACCAAAACCAGGTCCTTGCAGCCCCATACTGAACTCCATCACTGCCAGGTCCTGGCAGCTCAAACCCAAACCAAACCCAATCCCAATGACCAGAACCAGGTCCTGTCAGCTCAAACCCCAATCCCAATGACCAGAACCAGGTCCTGTCAGCTCAAACCCCAATCCCAATGACCACAGCCAGGTCCTGGCAGCTCAAACCCCACTCCCCATCACTCCCAGGTCCTGGCAGCTCCATCCTCGATCCCAATGACCAGAACCAGGTCCTGGCAGCTCAAACCCCACTCCCCATCACTCCCAGGTCCTGGCAGCCCCATACTGAACTCCATCACTCCCAGGTCCTGTCAGCTCACCGCTGAGATCGTCGGCGCTGTGCGTCCACGGCTCGGCCCCGTCGAAGTGCGTGTGCCCCCAACCCCCAACACTGCCAGGTCCTGGCAGCTCAAACCCAAACCAAACTCCATCCCAATTCCCACAGCCAGGTCCTGTCAGCTCAAACCCCACTCCCCATCACTCCCAGGTCCTGTCAGCTCACCGCTGAGATCATCGGCGCTGTGCGTCCACGGCTCGGCCCCGTCGAAGTGCGTGTGCCCCCAACCCCCAACACTGCCAGGTCCTGGCAGCTCAAACCCCATCCCAATGGCCACAGCCAGGTCCTGGCAGCTCAAACCCAAACCAAACCCAATCCTAATGACCAGAACCAGGTCCTGGCAGCTCAGAACCCAAACCAAAGCCAAATCCCAATCCCAATGACCAAAACCAGGTCCTTGCAGCCCCATACTGAACTCCATCACTGCCAGGTCCTGGCAGCTCAAACCCAAACCAAACCCAATCCCAATGACCAGAACCAGGTCCTGTCAGCTCAAACCCCACTCCCAATGATTCCCAGGTCCTGGCAGCTCAAACCCAAACCAAAGCCAAATCCCAATGCCAATGACCAGAACCAGGTCCTGGCAGCTCAAACTTCAAGTCCCATCACTCCCAGGTCCTGGCAGCTCAAACCCCACTCCCCATCACTCCCAGGTCCTGTCAGCTCACCGCTGAGATCATCGGCGCTGTGCGTCCACGGCTCCGCCCCGTCGAAGTGCGTGTCCCCGCCGATGTGCGGCCCGGGGAAATAGGCGTGCGCCAGGAACCCTCCGGGGCCGTCGAAGGGCGCGGCGTCGCCGTGGAAGCCCTCGGCGAACAGCACCATGATGTCGGCGGGGCCGGCGGCGCCGGCGCGGATCTGCCCGTAGGGAACCTCCCGGAAGCGCAGCGCCGGCGCCGCCGACGACCACACCTGGAAGGCGCGGCGGATGGCGGCGCGGGTGGCGGCCTGGCCCACCTTGGGGGTGTAGTTCTGGATGCTGTAAGGGGGGGGAGGGGACAGGTGTGCACAGGTAAATCTCAGGTGTGCACAGGTAAATCTCAGGTGTGCACAGGTGTGCACAGGTAACCCTCAGGTGTGTCACTGTAACCCCCAGGTGTGTCACTGTAATGCCCAGGTGTGCACAGGTGTGTCACTGTAATGCCCAGGTGTGTCACTGTAACCCCCAGGTGTGCCCAGGTGTGTCACTGTAACCCCCAGGTGTGCCCAGGTGTGTCACTGTAACCCCCAGGTGTGTCACTGTAACCCCCAGGTGTGTCCCAGGTGTGTCACTGTAACCCCCAGGTGTGTCCCAGGTGTGTCCCAGGTGTGCCCAGGTGTGTCACTGTAACCCCCAGGTGTGCCCAGGTGTGTCACTGTAACCCTCAGGTGTGCACAGGTGACCCCAGGTGTGTCACTGTAACCCCCCAGGTGTGTCACTGTAACCCCCCAGGTGTGCCCAGGTGTGCCCAGGTGTGTCACTGTAACCCCCAGGTGTCCCCAGGTGTGTCCCCAGGTGTGTCCCAGGTGACCCCAGGATGGCGGCGCGGGTGGCGGCCTGGCCCACCTTGGGGGTGTAGTTCTGGATGCTGTAAGGGGGGGGAGGGGACAGGTGTGCCCAGGTAAATCTCAGGTGTGCACAGGTAACCCCCAGGTGTGCACAGGTAACCCCCAGGTGTGCACAGGTAACCCTCAGGTGTGTCACTGTAATGCCCAGGTGTGCACAGGTGTGTCACTGTAACCCCCAGGTGTGTCACTGTAACCCTCAGGTGTGCACAGGTGTGTCCCAGGTGTGTCACTGTAATCCCCAGGTGTGCACAGGTGTGTCCCAGGTGTGTCCCAGGTGCCCCCAGGTGTGCCCAGGTGTGTCACTGTAACCCTCAGGTGTGCACAGGTGACCCCAGGTGTGTCACTGTAACCCCCAGGTGTGTCACTGTAACCCCCAGGTGTGCACAGGTGTGTCCCAGGTGTGTCACTGTAATCCCCAGGTGTGCACAGGTGTGTCCCAGGTGTGTCCCAGGTGCCCCCAGGTGTGCCCAGGTGTGTCACTGTAACCCTCAGGTGTGCACAGGTGACCCCAGGTGTGTCACTGTAATGCCCAGGTGTGTCACTGTAACCCCCAGGTGTGTCCCAGGTGTGTCACTGTAACCCCCAGGTGTCCCCAGGTGTGCCCCAGGTGACCCCAGGATGGCGGCGCGGGTGGCGGCCTGGCCCACCTTGGGGGTGTAGTTCTGGATGCTGTAAGGGGGGGGAGGGGACAGGTGTGCACAGGTAAATCTCAGGTGTGCACAGGTAAATGCCAGGTGTGCCCAGGTGTGTCCCAGGTGTGTCACTGTAACCCCCAGGTGTCCCCAGGTGTGTCCCAGGTGTGCCCAGGTGTGCCCAGGTGTGTCCCAGGTGTGCCCAGGTGTGTCACTGTAACCCCCAGGTGTGCCCAGGTGTCCCCAGGTGTGCCCAGGTGTGCCCAGGTGTCCCCAGCTGTCCCCAGGTGTGTCCCCAGGTGTGCCCAGGTGTCCCCAGGTGTGTCCCAGGTGTCCCCAGGTGTCCCCAGGTGTCCCCAGGTGTGTCCCAGGTGTGCCCAGGTGTGCCCAGGTGTGCCCCAGGTGTGCCCAGGTGTGCCCAGGTGTCCCCAGGTGCCCCCAGGTGTGCCCAGGTGTGCCCAGGTGTGCCCAGGTGTGCCCCAGGTATCCCCAGGTGTGTCCAGGTGTCCCCAGGTGTCCCCAGGTGTGCCCAGGTGTGTCACTGTAACCCCCAGGTGTCCCCAGGTGTGCCCAGGTGCCCCCAGGTGTGCCCAGGTGTGCCCAGGTGTGTCCCCAGGTGTGCCCAGGTGTGCCCAGGTGTGCCCAGGTGTGTCCCAGGTGTGCCCAGGTGTGCCCAGGTGTGCCCAGGTGTGTCCCAGGTGTGCCCAGGTGTGCCCAGGTGTGCCCAGGTGTGCCCAGGTGTGTCACTGTAACCCCCAGCTGTCCCCAGGTGTGCCCAGGTGTGTCCCAGGTGTGCCCAGGTGTGCCCAGGTGTGTCCCAGGTGTGCCCAGGTGTGCCCAGGTGTCCCCAGGTGTGCCCAGGTGTGTCCCAGGTGTGCCCAGGTGTCCCCAGGTGTGCCCAGGTGTGTCCCAGGTGTGCCCAGGTGTGCCCAGGTGTGTCACTGTAACCCCCAGCTGTCCCCAGGTGTGCCCAGGTGTGCCCAGGTGTCCCCAGGTGTGCCCAGGTGTGTCCCAGGTGTGCCCAGGTGTCCCCAGGTGTGCCCAGGTGTGTCCCAGGTGTGCCCAGGTGTGCCCAGGTGTGCCCAGGTGTGTCACTGTAACCCCCAGGTGTGCCCAGGTGTGCCCAGGTGTGCTCAGGTGTGCCCAGGTGTGCTCAGGTGTGCCCAGGTGTGCCCAGGTGTGCCCAGGTGTGTCCCCAGGTGTGCCCAGGTGTGCCCAGGTGTGCCCAGGTGTGTCACTGTAACCCCCAGGTGTGCCCAGGTGTGTCCCAGGTGTGTCCCAGGTGTGTCCCAGGTGTGTCCCCAGCTGTCCCCAGGTGTTCCCAGGTGTGCCCAGGTGTGTCTCACCTGTAGGTGATCTCGGGCTGCTCCCAGCGCTGCCCCTGCAGGGCGAATCGGCGCCGGCGCCGCACCTGAGCCTTCACCTGCGCCCCGAACTTATCGGGGACCCCACACCTGGGCCGGAGCATGGCCCTGCGGGAACGGCCAGTATAAACCAGTATGGACCAGTATAAACCAGTATGGACCAGTACGGACCAGTATGGACCAGTACGGACCAGTATGGACCAGTATGGACCAGTATGGACCAGTATGGACCAGTATGGACCAGTATGGACCAGTATGGACCGGTATGGACCAGTATGGACCAGTATGGACCAGTATGGACCGGTATGGACCAGTATGGACCGGTATGGACCAGTATGGACCAGTATGGACCAGTATGGACCGGTATGGACCAGTATGGACCAGTACAACAACCCCAAACCCAACCCTGACCCCAAAATGGTTCCCATTGACCCCAAATCCAAACCCAAACTTGACCCCATTGACCCCATTGACCCAAACTTGACCCTATTGACCCCAAACCCAACCGTGACCCCAAAATGGATCCCATTGACCCCAAACCCAACAATGACCCCAAACCCGACCCCATTGACCCCAAAATGGTTCCCATTGATCCCAAAATGGTTCCCATTGACCCCAAACCTGATCCCATTGACCCCAAAATGGATCCCATGACCCCAAACCCGACCCCATTGACCCCAAATTGCCAAAAATGGACATTTCTGGATCCCATTGACCCAAAATGGATCCCATTGACCCCAAACCCAACCATGACCTCAAAACTGACCCCATTGACCCCAAACCCAATCCCATTGACCCCAAATGACTGAAAATGGCCATTTCTGGATCCCGTTGACCCCAAATGGATCCCATTGACCCCCAAATCTGATCCCATTGACCCCAAACCCAACTGTGACCCCAAAGCCAAACCCATTGACCCCAAAACTGACCCCATTGACCCCAAAATGGTTCCCATTGACCCCAAACCCAATCCCGTTGACCCCAAAATGGTTCCCATTGACCCCAAAATGGTTCCCATTGACCCAAAATGGCCAAAAATGGACATTTCTGGATCCCATTGACCCCAAAATGGATCCCATTGACCCCAAACCTGACCCCATTGACCCCAAACCCAAACCCATTGACCCCAAAATGACCAAAAATGGACATTTCTGGATCCCATTGACCCCAAACCCAAGGCTGACCCCAAAACCGATCCCATTGACCCCAAACTGACCCCATTGACCCCAAACTGACCCCATTGACCCAGCACTGACCGTACGGTGTCGGGGTCGGCGGTGCCGGTGACGCGGAGGCCGTAGAAGCTCTGCATGGCCGCTGACCCCAAACTGACCCCAAACTGACCCCAAACTGACCCCAAACTGACCCCAAACTGACCCCATTGACCCCAAACTGACCCCAAAGTGACCCCAAACTGACCCCAAACTGACCCCAAAGTGACCCCAAACTGACCCCAAAGTGACCCCAAAGTGACCCCATTGACCCCAAACTGACCCCATTGACCCCAAACTGACCCCAAACTGACCCCAAAGTGACCCCATTGACCCCAAACCCATCAATGACCCCAAACCCAACCCTGATCCCAAAATGGTTCCCATTGACCCCAAAATGGCCAAAAATGGACGTTTCTGGATCCCATTGACCCAAAACTGATCCCATTGACCCCAAACCCATCAATGACCCCATAAGGGTTCCCATTGACCCAAAACTGACCCCATTGACCTCAAAATGGTTCCCACTGACCCCAAATCCGACCCCATTGACCCCAAATGACCAAAAATGGACATTTCTGCATCCCATTGACCCCAAACCCAACCATGACCTCAAAACTGATCCCATTGACCCAAAATGGATCCCATTGACCCCAAACCCAACCATGACCTCAAAACTGACCCCATTGACCCCAAACCTGACCCCATTGACCCCAAACCCAACCCCATTGACCCCAAACCCAAACCCATTGACCCCAAACCCAAACCCATTGACCCCAAACCCAACCCCATTGACCCCAAACCCAAACCCATTGACCCCAAACCCAAACCCATTGACCCCAAACCCAAACCCATTGACCCCAAACCCAAACCCATTGACCCCAAAATGACCAAAAATGGCCATTTCTGGATCCCATTGACCCCAAATGGATCCCAATGACCCCCAAACTGACCCCATTGACCCCAAACTGACCCCAAACTGACCCCAAACTGACCCCAAAGTGACCCCAAAGTGACCCCATTGACCCCAAAGTGACCCCATTGACCCCAAATGGCCAAAAATGGACATTTCCGGGTCCCATTGACCCAAAACTGATCCCATTGACCCCAAACCCAACCATGACCTCAAAACCGATCCCATTGACCCCAAAATGGTTCCCATTGACCCAAAATGGCCAAAAATGGACATTTCTGGATCCCATTGACCCAAAATGGATCCCAATGACCCCAAACCCAACCATGACCCCAAACCCGACCCCATTGACCCCAAAATGGATCCCATTGACCCAAAATGGATCCCATTGACCCCAAACCCAATCCCGTTGACCCCAAAATGGATCCCATTGACCCCAAACCTGACCCCATTGACCCCAAACCCAATCCCATTGACCCCAAATGACCAAAAATGGACATTTCTGGATCCCATTGACCCCAAACTGACCCCATTGACCCAAAATGGATCCCATTGACCCCAAAATGACCCCATTGACCCAGCACTGACCGTACGGTGTCGGGGTCGGCGGTGCCGGTGACGCGGAGCCCGTAGAAGCTCTGCATGGCCGCTGACCCCAAACTGACCCCAAACTGACCCCAAACTGACCCCAAAGTGACCCCATTGACCCCAAAGTGACCCCATTGACCCCAAATGGCCAAAAATGGACATTTCCGGGTCCCATTGACCCAAAATGGATCCCATTGACCCCAAACCCAACCATGACCTCAAAACTGACCCCATTGACCCCAAACCCAAACCCATTGACCCCAAACTGACCCCATTGACCCCAAACCCAAACCCATTGACCCCAAACTGACCCCATTGACCCCAAACCCAACCATGACCCCAAACCCAACCCCATTGACCCCAAATGACTGAAAATGGCCATTTCTGGATCCCGTTGACCCCAAATGGATCCCATTGACCCCCAAATCTGATCCCATTGACCCCAAAATGGTTCCCATTGACCCCAAACCCAACCCCATTGACCCCAAATGGCCAAAAATGGACATTTCCGGGTCCCATTGACCCCAAAATGGATCCCATTGACCCCAAAAAGGTTCCCATTGACCCCCAAATCTGATCCCATTGACCCCAAACCCAACCGTGACCCCAAAGCCAAACCCATTGACCCCAAAACTGACCCCATTGACCCCAAAATGGATCCCATTGACCCCAAACCCAACCCCATTGACCCCAAACCCGACCCCATTGACCCCAGAATGGCCGAAAATGGACATTTCCGGACCCCATTGACCCAAAATGGATCCCATTGACCCAAAATGGTTCCCATTGACCCAAAATGGATCCCATTGACCCAAAATGGATCCCATTGACCCCAAACCCATCAATGACCCCAAAATGGTTCCCATTGACCCCAAATGGCCAAAAATGGCCATTTCTGGATCCCATATACCCCAAAATGGTTCCCATTGACCCCAAACCCAACACCACTGACCCCAAACCCAATGATGACCCCAAAATGGATTCCATTGACCCCGTACTGACCGTATGGTGTCGGGGTCGGCGGTGCCGGTGACGCGGAGCCCGTAGAAGCTCTGCATGGCCGCCAGCGCCGCCGACAGCGAGGCCGAGCCGGAGCGGGGCCGGGCCCGGAGATCGCCGGGGGGGAGGTACCCGTACTGCTGCAGCCAGGCCTGGAAATGACCCAAAATCAGCTGAAATTCACCCAAAAATCCAGCTCAAATTCACCCAAAATTCACTGCTGCAGCCAGGCCTGGGAATGACCAAAATCAGCTGAAATCGGCCCAAAATCGGCCCAAAATCAGCCCAAAATCAGCCCAAAAATCACCCAAAATTCACTGAAAATTCACTGAAAATTCACCCAAAATTCACTCAAAATTCACTCAAAATTCACTCAAAATTCACTCAAAATTCACCCAAAATTCACCCAAAATTCACTGAAAATTCACTGCTGCAGCCAGGCCTGGGAATGACCCGAAATCAGCCAAAATCGGCCCAAAATACACCCGAAAATCACTGAAAATTCACTGAAAATTCACCCAAAATTCACCCAAAATTCACCCAAAATCCACCCAAAATCCACCCAAAATTCACTGCTGCAGCCAGGCCTGGCACCGAGGGGGAGAGAAAAATTCACCCAAAATTTTGGGGATTTTTGGGGTTTTATTGCGATTTTTTTGGGGCTTTTGGAGGTTTTTTGGTTTTTTTTTTTGTTTGTTTGGTTTTTTTGGCTTCTTTTGGGGTTTTTTGGGAGGATTTTTGGGGTTTTTTTTGTAGGTTTTTTGGGGTTTTGGGGAGTTTTTTGGGGCTTTTTGGAGCTTTTTGGGGGTTTTTTTGGGACTTTTTTGGGTTTTTTGGGTTTCTTGGGTTTTTTTGGGTTTTTTGTGGGATTTTTGGGGTTTTGGGGTTTTTTTTTTTAGGTTTTTTTGGTAGATTTTTGGGGGGTTTTGGGTTTTTTGGGGGGATTTTTTGGGTTTTTTTTGTGGAGGTTTTCGGGTGTTTTTTTTGGTTTTTTGGGGGGAGATTTTTGGGGTTTTTTTGGGATTTTTGAGGGGTTTTTGGCTGGTTTTGAGGGGTTTTTGGGGCTTTTTTTGGGTTTTTTGGGGGGGATTTTTTTGGCTTCTTTTGGGGTTTTTTTGGGTTTTTTTGGGGGATTATTTTGGGCTTTTTTGGGAGCTTTTTTATGGTTTTGTTTCGTAGCTTTTTGGGGGGTTTTTTTGAGTTCTTTTTGGGGGGTTCTTGGAGGGGTTTTGGGGCTTTTTTTGGGTTTTTCGGGGCAGTTTTAGGGTTTTTTGGGGAGTTATTTGGGTTTTTAGGGCTTTTTTTTGGGGTTTTTTTGTGTTTTGTTTGGCGGTTTTGGGGCTTTTTTGGGATTTTTTTTGGTTTTTTGAGGGGGGTTGGGTTTTTTTGGGATTTTTTGTGGGGCTTTTTCGAGATATTTGGGGTTTGGGGTTTTTTTTTTGGCTTCTTTTGGGTTTTTTGGGGGATTTTTTGGGTTTTTTTGGGGGGTTTTTTTGGGGGGTTTTTTTTGGTAGATTTTTTGGGGCTTTTTGGGTTTTTTTGGGGTTTTTTTTTGGTTTTTTGGTAGATTTTTGGGGGGTTTTTTGGGGGTTTTTTGGGGGTTTTTTTGGATTTTTTGGGATTTTTTTGGGGGTTTTTTTGGGGGGGTTTTTGGGGTTTTTTGATTGTTTTTCAATTTTTTGGGGGATTTTTTTTGGGTTGTTTTGGGTTTTTTGGTGGTTTTTTCTGGGGCTTTTTGGGGTTTTTTTGGGGTTTTTTGGGGTTTTTTTTGCTTCTTTTGGGGTTTTTGGGGTTTTTTTGGGGTTTTTTGGGGGATTTTTTTGGGATTTTTTTGGGGTTTTTTTGGGGGGGGGTTTTGGGGGATTTTTGGGGTTTTTGATTTTTTTTCAATTTTTTGGGGATTTTTTGGGTTTTTTTGGGGTTTTTTGGTGGTTTTTTCTGGGGCTTTTTGGGGTTTTTTGGTTTTTTTTGGGGTTTTTTTTTTTTGCTTCTTTTGGGGTTTTTGGGGTTTTTTTGGGGTTTTTTGGGTTTTTTGGGGGTTTTTTGGGGGTTTTTTTGGGAGGGGTTTTGGGGGGTTTTTTGGGGGTTTTTTTTGGTAGATTTTTTTGGGGCTTTTTGGTTTTTTTGGTAGATTTTTGGGGGGGTTGGGGGATTTTTGGGGTTTTTGATTTTTTTTTCAATTTTTTGGGGATTTTTTGGGTTTTTTTGGGGTTTTTTGGTGGTTTTTTCTGGGGCTTTTTGGGGTTTTTTGGTTTTTTTTGGGGGTTTTTTTTGCTTCTTTTGGGGTTTTTGGGGTTTTTTTGGGGTTTTTTTTGGGTTTTTTTTGGGGTTTTTTGGGGGTTTTTTTGGGAGGGGTTTTGGGGGGTTTTTGGGGGGTTTTTTTGGTAGATTTTTTTTGGGCTTTTTGGTTTTTTGGTAGATTTTTGGGGGTTTTTTGGGGTTTTTTGGGGGATTTTTTGGGGGATTTTTTTGGGATTTTTTTGGGGTTTTTTTGGGGGGGGTTTTGGGGGATTTTTGGGTTTTTTGATTTTTTTTCAATTTTTTGGGATTTTTTGGGTTTTTTTGGGTTTTTTGGGTTTTTTTTTCTGGGGCTTTTTGGGGTTTTTTGTCGTCGTTGTTTTTTTCGGTTTTTTTAGGGGTTTTGGGGGATTTTTTGGGTTTTTTTGGGTTTTTTTTGGCTTCTTTTGGGTTTTTTTTGGGGGATTTTTGGAGTTTTTTGGGGGGGTTGGGGTTTTTGGGGGTTTTTTTTGGGGCTTTTTGGGGTTTTTTTCGGTTTTTTGTTGCTATTTTTGGGTTTTTTTTGAGGTATTTTGAGGGTTTTCGGCTTTTTTTTTGGGGGGGAGTTTTCGGGTTTTTTGGGGTTTTTTTTTAGAATTTTTTGGAGTTTTTTTTGGGGGGGTCGGTGGTTTTTTGGGGGTTTTTCGACTTTTTTGGGTTTTTTTTTTTGCCAGTTGTTCTTGGGGCTTTTTGGGGTTTTTTTTCTCGGTTTTTTTTTTGGGTTTTTTTAGGGGTTTTTGGGGTTTTTTGGGCTTTTTTCGTTTTATTTCTGGGGGTTTTGGGGGGAGTTTTGGGGTTTTTTTTAATTTATTTTTTAGGGCTTTTTTGGGAGGTTTTTTTGTCTTTTTTGTTTTTTTTTTTGCTTTTTTGGGGTTTTGGGGGTTTTTTAGGGGATTTTTGGGGTTTTTTGGTAGATTTTTGTGGGTTTTTGTGGGTTTTTTGGGGTTTTTTGGGGTTTTTTTGGGGTTTTTTGGCTTCTTTTGGGGTTTTTTTGGTAGATTTTTTTGGGGCTTTTTGGGGCTTTTTGGGGTTTTTTTTTTAGGTTTTTTTTGTAGATTTTTTGGGGTTTTTGGGGGGTTTTGGGGGGTTTTTCTGCGTTTTTTGGGGTTTTTTTGGGGGTTTTTTTTGGGGTATTTTGTGGTTTTTTTGGGCATTTTTTGGGGTTTTTTAATCTATTTTTTAGGGCTTTTGGGGGTTTTTCTTTGTCTTTTTTTGTGGTTTTTTTGTCTTTTTTGGTTTTTTTTGTCTTTTTCGGGTTTTTTTTTTTTACTTTTTTGGGTTTTTTTGTTCGGTTTTTCGTTCGGTTTTTTGGGAAAAAAACCCGGGATTTTGGGTTTTTTTTTTTTGTTTTTTGTTTTTTTTTCCCGGACTGTGGGGGGAGGGGAAGGAGCGGCCACGTCTCGCCCCTCCCCCCACCCCGGGTTTTTTATTTTTTATTTTTTTTTATTATTTTTTTTCATTTTTTTCCACCCAAAAAAAGGCGGAAGTTTCGGCGCCGTCCCCCAAAAAAAAGGAGAAAAAACCGGGAAAAAGGGAAAAAAAACCCAAAAAAACCCAAAAAAAACCCAAAAAAAACCCAAAAAAAGGGGGAGGAGGGCGGGGTGGGGGAGGGGCGCGCGGGAGACGTGGCGGGGGGGGAGGGGCAGCGACGGGACCCATCCCCCCCCCCCACCCAAAAAAATCCCGAATTTTGGGGGGTTTCGAGCCGAAATTTCGGGATTTCCACCCAAAATTTGGGGATTTCGGGTCAAAATCTGGGGGTGCGGCTCCAAAATTTGGGGATTTCGAGCCGAAATTTGGGGTTCCCGAGCCGAAATTTGGGGATTTCAGCCCGAAATTTGGGGATTTCAGCCCGAAATTTGGGGTTCCAGCCCGAAATTTGGGGGTTTTAAACCAAAATTTGGGGGTTCCAGCCCGAAATTTGGGGGTCCGGCGCCAAATTTTGGGGTTCCCGAGCCGAAATTTGGGGGTTTTAAACCAAAATTTGGGGATCCCGACCGAAAATTTGGGGGTCCCGAGCAGAAGTTTGGGGGTTCCAGCCCAAAATTTGGGGATTTCAACCCAAAATTCGGGGATCCCGCTCCAAAATTCGGGGGTTCTGAGCCGAAATTTGGGGATTTCAACCCAAAATCTGAGGGTTCCAGCCCGAAATTTGGGGACTTGGCTCCAAAATTTGGGGTTCCCGAACCAAAATTTGGGGATTCCCCTCAAGAATTTCGGGTTCCAGCCCAAATTTCGGGGTCCTGAGTTGAAATTTGGGAGTCCTGACCCAAAATTCGGGGATTTCAACCCAAGATTTGAGGGTCCCGACCCGAAATTTGGGGTTTTCAGTTCAAAAATTTGGGGATCCCGCTCCAGACTTTCGGGGTTCCAGCCCAAAATTTGGGGATTTCAACCCAAAATTTGGGGGTTCCGAGGCAAAATTTGGGGATTCTGCTCCAAAATTTGGGGATTCCAGCCCAAAATTTGGGGGTCCTGGTCCAAAATTTGGGGATTTCAACCCAAAACTTGGGGGGTTCGGTTCAAAATTTGGGGATTCCAACCTAAAATTTGGGGATCCCGTTCCAAAATTCGGGGTTCCAGCCCAAATTTGGGGATTTTAAACCAAAATTTTGGGAGCCCAGCCCGAAATTTGGGGACCCGGCTCCAAATTTTGGGGATTTTAGTTCAAAATTCGGGGGTTCCGAGCGGAATTTTGGGGATTTCAGCCCAAAATTTGGGCTTTTCAACCCAGAATTTTGGGGTCCTGGTCCAAAATTTGGGGATCCCGAGCCGAAATTTGGGGATTTTCAACCCAAAATTTAGGGATCCCACTCCAGAGTTTTGGGGTTCCAGCCCAAATTTGGGGGTTCCGAGCAGAAATTTGGGGATTTCAACCCAAAAATTGGGGACCTGGCTCCAAAATTTGGGGCTCCCGCTCCAAAATTCGGGGGTTCCGGCCCAAATTTGGGGAGCCCGGCCCCAAATTTTGGGGATTTCAGCTCAAAATTTGGGGGTCCCGAGCCGAATTTTGGGAACTTTGAACTGAAATTTTGGGGAGCCGGGCAGAAATTTGGGGGTTCCACCCCAAAATTTGGGGATTTCAACCCAAAATTTGGGGATTTGAGCCCAAAATTCGGAAAAGCCGAGGGAATTTGGGGCCAAACCGCCGGAATTTGGGGTTTTTTGGGGTAAAAACCCCGGATTTTGGGGTTTTTTGGGGTAAAAAACCCGGAATTTGGGAGTTTTTGGGCAAAACCTCCGGATTTTGGGGCAAAACCGCCGGAATTCGGGATTTTTTGGGGTAAAACCTCGGGAATTCCGTTATTTTTTGGGGTAAAACCCCCGGAATTTGGGGTTTTTTGGGGTAAAACCCCCGGATTTTGGGGTTTTTTGGGGTAAAACCTCCAGATTTTCGGGTTTTTTGGGGTAAAACCGCCGGAATTTGGGAGTTTTTGGATAAAAAACCCGGAATTTGTTTTTTTTTTTTTTTGCTAAAACCTCGGGAATTCCGTTGTTTTTTGGGCTAAACCCGCCGGAATTTCGCGGTTTTTTGGGGTAAAACCTGGGGATTTGGGGGTTTTTTTGGGCTAAAACCTCCAGAATTTGGGGTTTTTTGGGGTAAAACCTCCAGATTTTCGGTTTTTTTGGGGTAAAACCTCCAAACTTTGGGGTTTTTTGGGGTAAAACCTCGGGATTTTGGGGTTTTTTGGGCTAAAACCTCCAGAATTTGGGTTTTTTTTGGGGTAAAACCTCCAGATTTTCGGGTTTTTTGGGGTAAAAACCGCCGGAATTTGTTTTTTTTTTTTTTTTTTTTTTGCTAAAACCTCGGGAATTCCGTTGTTTTTTGGGCTAAACCCGCCGGAATTTCGCGGTTTTTTGGGGTAAAACCTGGGGATTTTGGGGTTTTTTTTTTTTGGGTCGGGGGTCCCGGGGGTCGGGGGGGTCTCACCTCGGGCGAGAAGCGGGGCTGGGGGGCGGCGGGGGGGGGCAGGACCCCCCAAAAAATCAGGAGCCCCAGGAGCATCTCCGGGGAGCGGCGCTGCCTTCGGAGAGGGGGGGGGGGGGGATTCCCAAAATAAAAGGGGGCGGGGCTTGAGGGGGCGGTGGGCGTGGCTTGGGGGAGGGGGGAGGGGCCGGCCAGGGAAAAAAAACCCGAATTTTTTGGGGTTTTTTTGGAGTTTTTTGGGGTTTTTTTAACGAGGGGGGGGGGGAAAGCTGGCATGCGGGCGTTGGCGCCGCCTAGCGGGCGGGAGGACCAAAGGGGCGCCCCTGGATTTTTGGGGTTTTTTTTTTTTTGGGAATTTTTGGGAATTTTTTTTTTTTTTTTTTTTTTTGGGATGCGGGGGTGGGTCCGGAGAGTGGGGGGGGGGGGGGGAGGGGCAGGATGTGGTCAGCCCCTCCCCCACTCCCCCGGTCAGGTGACTCAGCGGACGCTGGCGGTGACGTCATCAAAAAGGGTGGGGGGGGGGGGATGTGTTGGATTTTGGAAGTTTTTTTGGAAAAACTTTTTTTTTTTTTGGGAAGGGGGGGGAGGGGGCGGGGCTGGAATTTTGGGGGCTGCCGGCAGAACTTTTTTTTGGGGAATTTTTTTGGGGGGGGATTTTTTTTGGGGGAATATTTTGGGGAGCGGGATTGTGGTTTTTTTTTGGGGGGATTCCCGGGAAGGAATTTTTTTTTTTCTTTTTGTTTGGGTTTTTTTGGGGTTTTTTTTTGGGTTGGCTCGTGCCGCTAATTAAAAGCTGGAGGGGCGTGGTCACTCTAATTAAACCCAGGAGTGGGCGGGGCTTAGAGGGGCGGGGCCGCGTTTCCTTTTTTAAAGCGGCGTTGCCCCTTTAAGAACCGGTGGGTCCCACCTGGTGGCGTTGCCCCTTTAAGAATCCGTGGGTCCCACCAGGTGGCGTTGCCACTTTAAGAAGGCGGTGCCCTTTTAAGGCGCCGTTGCCCTTTTAAGGCGCCGTTGCCCTTTTAAGGCGCCGTTGCCCTTTTAAGGCGCCGTTGCCCTTTTAAGGCGCCGTTGTCCTTTTAAGAGGGCGTTGCCCCGTTAAGAGCCGCTTGAAGGCCCCGCCCGAGGCTTGAAGGCTCCGCCCCCTCCCAGTTCATCCCAGTTCATCCCAGTCCCTCCCAGTCCCTCCCAGTTCATCCCAGTCCTCACCTCTCTGCACTGGGGGGAACTGGGAGTTACTGGGAGGGCCTGGGAGCTCACCGGGCCATACTGGTTTGTACTGGGGCGTCACCGGTTTGAACTGGTGCAGTTACTGGGGGCGGCTGGGAGCCAAGGGTTTCAATTGGGATGGCACTGGGATGAACTGGGAAGAGGTTTGGTCTTACTGGGAGTCGCTGGGAGGGACTGGGATAAACTGGGAGTTACTGGGAGGGAACTGGGCCGTACTGGGAAGGACTGGGAGGCACTGGGCCGGATTCGCCCCGCCTCCTCGCTTCCCATTGGTCGCCTTTGCGCATTCTCGCGCTTCTATTGGCAACAGGAGCTGTCACTCACTGTTTCCTTCCCGCCTCCCCGCGCTGTGATTGGTGTTAACTTTTCCCGCCCCGCGCTGCCCATTGGCTAGCGCGGCCCGGGGCGTGGCCGGGCGCGGCGCGGCGGGAAGCCCGTGAGGGAAAGCGGCTGCGGCGGAATTTTGGGGGAAAATTTGGGAAAAACGGGGCCGGGAATGCGGGAAAGGAACCGGGAAAGGCTCCCGAGGGCTGCCGGCGGCTTCTGGGAGGGTTTTTTTTGGGGAATTCTGAGGGGCTTTTGGAGGGAAAGCCACGGGTTTAGAGGGCTTGTGGTGTGGGGGGAAGGGCTCCGCTGTCCCTGAGGAGTTTTTAGGGGTTCTGAGGGGGTTTGGGGGATCCTTGAGGGGTTTTATGGGGTCTTTGAGGGGTTTTATGGGGTCTTTGAGGGGTTTTATGAAGTCCTTGAGGGGAATTTGGGGAGTCCCAAGCGGCACTTTGGATCCCTGGGGAGGTTTGGGGGGGTTCCTTGAGGAGATTTTCGTCTTCTCTGCTTTAATTTTCATCTTCCCCTAACTGAATTTTACCTTCCCAGCCTGAATTTATTTGACCATCCCTGGGGGAGCCTTTTTTTTGGGGGGGAGAAAAAAAAAAAACAACAAACCCCGCGATGGCTCTGGAGGGGCTCCCAACGCCGGACCTGCCGCCAGGTGAGAATCCCCCCCAAATAATTAAAAAAAAAAAAACACCAAAAAAAAAAAATCCTTGAATTTATATTAATTTTGTGTTTTTCTCCCTAAAACCCAGGCGAGGATCCCCCCGCGCCCCCGAATTCCGCCACCCCCGAGGAGCTGGGAGCCCACCCGGGGCTGGCGCGGCTGCTGCGGAGCCTGGGGGGGCTCCTGGGGCCCGAGGGGCTCAGCCCAGCCCTGCAGAGGGAGCTGCGCCAGGTGAGTGAGGGGAAACTTTGGGCCAAAACCTCCAAAATTTGGGAAAGAGGGGGGGCGGGATTGCCTTGGAATGAGATTCTTTTTGTTTTGTTTTAAAATCCTGGATTTTTTGGGGTTTTTTTTCCGGCTCTCGGCTGCAAATTTCCGTTTTTTCTGAGGCAAAAATTGCCCTGAATTCTGTTTTTCTGAGGGAAATTTCGGTTTTTCTGAGGCACAAATTGCCCTGAATTCTGTTTTTCTGAGGGAAATATCCATTTTCTGAGGCACAAATTGCCCTGAATTCCGTTTTTCTGAGGCAAATTTCCATTTTCTGAGGCACAAATTGCCCTGAATTCCAGTTTTCTGAGGCAAATTCTCATTTTTCTGAGGCACAAATTGCCCTAAATTCCATTTTCTGAGGGAAATTTCCATTTCTCTGAGGCAAATTTCCCTTTTTCTGAAGCAAAAATTGCCCTGAATTCCATTTTTCTGAGGCAAATTTCCATGTTTCAGTGGCAAATTTCCGCTTTTCTGAGGCACAAATTGCCCTGAATTCCATTTTTTCTGAGGCAAATTTCCGTTTTTCTGAGGCAAATTTCCATTTTTCTGAGGCAAATTTCCATTTTTCTGAGGCAAATTTCCGTTTTTCTGAGGCAAATTTCCATTTTTCTGAGGCAAATTTCCGTTTTTCTGAGGCAAATTTCCGTTTTTCTGAGGCAAATTTCCATTTTTCTGAGGCAAATTTCCGTTTTTCTGAGGCAAATTTCCGTTTTTCTGAGGCACAAATTGCCCTGAATTCCATTTTTCTGAGGGAAATTTCCGTTTTCTGAGGCACAAATTGCCCTAAATTCCATTTTCTGAGGCAAATTTCCATTTTTCTGAGGCAAATTTCCATTTTTCTGAGGCACAAATTGCCCTAAATTCCATTTCTCTGAGGCGAATTTCCATTTTTCTGAGGCACAAATTGCCCTAAATTCCATTTTCTGAGGCAAATTTCCATTTTTCTGAGGCAAATTTCGGTTTTTCTGAGGCACAAATTGCCCTGAATTCCATTTTTCTGAGGCAAATTTCCATTTTTCTGAGGCACAAATTGCTCTGAATTCCATTTTTCTGCGGCAAATTCTCATTTTTCTGAGCACAAATTGCTCTGAATTCCATTTTTCTGAGGCAAATTCTCATTTTCTGAGGCACAAATTGCTCTGAATTCCATTTTTCTGAGGCAAATTTCCATTTTCTGAGGCAAAAATTGCCCTGAATTCCATTTTTCTGAGGCAAATTCTCATTTTTCTGAGGCAAAAATTGCCCTGAATTCCGTTTTTCTGAGGCAAATTTCCATTTTTCTGAGGCAAATTTCCATTTTTCTGAGGCAAATTTCCATTTTCTGAGGCAAATTTCCCTTTTTTGAGGCAAATTTCCCTTTTTTGAGGCAAATTTCCATTTTCTGAGGCAAATTTCCCTTTTTTGAGGCAAATTTCCATTTTTCTGAGGCAAATTTCCCTTTTTTGAGGCAAATTTCCCTTTTTTGAGGCAAATTTCCCTTTTTTGAGGCAAATTTCCATTTTTCTGAGGCAAATTTCCCTTTTTTGAGGCAAATTTCCATTTTTCTGAGGCAAATTTCCCTTTTTTGAGGCAAATTTCCATTTTCTGAGGCAAATTTCCATTTTTCTGAGGCACAAATTGCCCCAAATTCCCTCAATTTCGGGGTTTCAGCCCCAAACTCCCCTCAATTTTCCCATTTTCTTGCATTTCAGCCACAAATTTTGGCCTCCTGGGTGCGATTTGGGGATTTTTTTGGGGTCCCTGATGTTTTTTGGGGTCCTGGGTGGGGTTTTGGGGGTTTTTGGGGTGGTTTTTTGGGGTCATTCAGGTGGTTTTTGGGTTCCTGAGGTGGGTTTTGAGGGTTTTTGGGGTCCCTAATTTGGGGTTTTTGGGGTCCCTGATGTTGTTTTTTGGGGTTTTTGGGGTCCCTAATTTGGGTTTTTGGGGGTTTTTGGGGTCTCTGATGTTGTTTTTTGAGGGTTTTGGGGTCCCTGATGTTGTTTTTTGGGGGTTTTGGGGTCCCTAATTTGGGTTTTGGGGGTTTTTGGGGTCTCTGATGTTGTTTTTTGGGGTTTTTGGGGTCCCTGATGTTGTTTTTGGGGTCCCTGATGTTGTTTTTTAGGGTTTTTGGGGTCCCTGATGTTGTTTTTTGGGGGTTTTGGGGTCCCTAATTTGGTTTTTTGGGGTTTTGGGGTCCCTAATGTCGTTTTTCGGGGTTTTTGGGGTCCCTAATGTCGTTTTTCGGGGTTTTTGGGGTCCCTAATGTCGTTTTTCGGGGTTTTTGGGGTCCCTAATTTGGGTTTTTCGGGGTTTTTGGGTCTCTGATGTTGTGTTTTGGGGTTTTGGGGTCCCTGATGTTGTTTTTTTGGGGTTTTTGGGGTCCCTGATGTCGTTTTTCGGGGTTTTTGGGGTCCCTAATGTCGTTTTTCGGGGTTTTTGGGGTCCCTAATTTGGGTTTTTGGGGGTTTCTGGGTCCCTGATGTTGTTTTTGGGGTTTTTGGGTCCCTGATGTTGTTTTTTGGGGGTTTTTGGGGGTCTCTGATGTTGTTTTTTGGGGTTTTTGGGTCCCTGATGTTGTTTTTTGGGTCCCTGATGTTGTTTTTTGGGGTTTTGGGGTCCCTGATGTTGTTTTTGGGGGTTTTTGGGGTCCCTGATGTTGTGTTTGGGGGGTTTTGGGGTCCCTAATTTGGTTTTTTGGGGTTTTTGGGGTCCCTAATGTCGTTTTTCGGGGTTTTTGGGGTCCCTAATTTGGGTTTTTGGGGGTTTTTGGGTCTCTGATGTTGTTTTTTTGGGGTTTTTGGGGTCCCTGATGTTGTGTTTTGGGGTTTTTGGGGTCCCTGATGTTGTTTTTGGGTCCTTGATGTTGTTTTTTGGGGTTTTTGGGGTCCCTAATTTGGTTTTTCGGGGTTTTTGGGGTCCCTAATGTCGTTTTTCGGGGTTTTTGGGGTCCCTAATTTGGGTTTTTCGGGGTTTTTGGGTCTCTGATGTTGTGTTTTGGGGTTTTTGGGGTCCCTGATGTTGTTTTTTGGGGGTTTTGGGGTCCCTGATGTTGTGTTTTGGGATTTTTGGGGTCCCTGATGTTGTTTTGGGGGTCCTTGATGTTGTTTTTTGGGGGTTTTTGGGGTCCCTAATTTGGTTTTTTGGGGTTTTTGGGGTCTCTGATGTTGTTTTTTGAGGGTTTTGGGGTCCCTGATGTTGTTTTTTGGGTTTTTGGGGTCTCTGATGTTGTTTTTTGGGGTTTTGGGGTCCCTGATGTTGTTTTTTGGGGTTTTTGGGGTCCGTAATGTCGTTTTTCGGGGTTTTTGGGGTCCCTAATTTGGGTTTTTCGGGTTTTTGGGGTCCCTAATTTGGGTTTTTTGGGGTTTTTGGGGTCCCTGATGTTGTTTTTGGGGTTTTTGGGTCCCTGATGTTGTTTTTTGGGTCCCTGATGTTGTTTTTTGGGGTTTTGGGGTCCCTGATGTTGTTTTTGGGTGGTTTTTTGGGGTCCCTGATGTTGTGTTTGGGGGTTTTGGGGTCCCTAATTTGGTTTTTTGGGGTTTTTGGGGTCCCTAATTTGGGTTTTTGGGGGTTTTTGGGTCTCTGATGTTGTTTTTTGGGGTTTTTGGGGTCCCTGATGTTGTTTTTTGGGGTTTTGGGGTCCCTAATGTCGTTTTTCGGGGTTTTTGGGGTCCCTAATTTTGGTTTTTGGGGGTTTTTGGGTCTCTGATGTTGTTTTTTGGGGTTTTTGGGGTCCCTGATGTTGTGTTTTGGGGTTTTTGGGGTCTCTGATGTTGTTTTTTGGGGTTTTTGGGGTCCCTGATGTTGTGTTTTGGGGTTTTTGGGGTCTCTGATGTTGTTTTTTGGGGGTTTTGGGGTCCCTGATGTTGTTTTTGGGGTCCCTGATGTTGTTTTTTCGGGGTTTTTGGGGTCCCTAATTTGGGTTTTTGGGGGTTTTTGGGTCCCTGATGTTGTTTTTTGGGGGTTTTGGGTCCCTGATGTTGTTTTTTTGGGGTTTTTTGGGTCCCTGATGTTGTTTTTTGGGTCCCTGATGTTGTTTTTTGGGTTTTTGGGTCCCTAATTTGGGGTTTTTTTGGGGTTCCCCGCAGGCCGAGGGCTCCCTGCGTGGGATTTTGGGTGGTTTTTGGGTCCCTAATGTTGTTTTTGGGGTTTTCAGGTCCCTAATTTGGGTTTTTTGGGTTTTTGGGTCCCTGATGTTGTTTCTTTGGGGTCCCTGATGTTGTTTTTTGGGGTTTTTGGGGTCCCTGATGTTGTTTTTTGGGGTCCCCGGTGTGGTTTTTGGGTTTTTGGGTCCCTAATTTGGGGTTTTTTGGGGTTCCCGCAGGCCGAGGGCTCCCTGGGTGGGATTTTGGGCTCCCTGGGTGGGATTTTGGGGTTTTTTTGGGGTTTTTGGGGTCCCTGATGTTGTTTTTTGGGGTTTTTGGGGTCCCTGATGTTGTTTTTTGGGGTCCCCGGTGTGGTTTTTGGGGTTTTTGGGTCCCTAATTTGGGGTTTTTTTGGGGTTCCCCGCAGGCCGAGGGCTCCCTGGTGGGATTTTGGGGGTTTTTGGGGTCGCTGATGTTGTTTTTGGGGTTTTCAGGTCCCTAATTTGGTTTTTTTGGGGTTTTTGGGGTCCCTGATGTTGTTTTTGGGGTTTTTGGGTCCCTAATTTGGGGTTTTTTTGGGGTTCCCCGCAGGCCGAGGACTCCCTGGGTGGGATTTTGGGGGTTTTTGGGGTCCCTGATGGTGTTTTTTGGGTCCCTGATGTTGTTTTTTGGGTTTTTGGGTCCCTAATTTGGGGTTTTTTTGGGGTTCCCCGCAGGCCGAGGGCTCCCTGGGTGGGATTTTGGGGTTTTTTGGGGTTTTTGGGGTCCCTGATGTTGTTTTTTGGGTTTTTGGGTCCCTAATTTGGGGTTTTTTTGGGGTTCCCCGCAGGCCGAGGGCTCCCTGGGTGGGATTTTGGGGGTTTTTTGGGTCGCTGATGTTGTTTTTGGGGTTTTTGGGTCCCTAATTTGGGTTTTTGGGGTTTTTTGGGTCGCTGATGTTGTTTTTGGGGTTTTCAGGTCCCTAATTTGGGTTTTGGGGGTTTTTGGGTCCCTGATGTTGTTTTTTGGGGGTTTTTGGGGTCCCTGATGTTGTTTTTTGGGGTCCCCGGTGTGGTTTTTGGGTTTTTGGGTCCCTAATTTGGGTTTTTGGGGTTTTTGGGGTCCCTGATGTTGTTTTTTGGGGTCCCTGATGTTGTTTTTTGGGGTTTTTGGGGTCCCTGATGTTGTTTTTTGGGGTCCCCGGTGTGGTTTTTTGGGTTTTTGGGTCCCTAATTTGGGGTTTTTTTGGGGTTCCCCGCAGGCCGAGGGCTCCCTGGGTGGGATTTTGGGCTCCCTGGGTGGGATTTTGGGGTTTTTTGGGGTTTTTGGGGTCCCTGATGTTGTTTTTTGGGGTTTTTGGGGTCCCTGATGTTGTTTTTTGGGGTCCCTGATGTTGTTTTTTGGGGTTTTTGGGGTCCCTGATGTTGTTTTTTGGGGTCCCCGGTGTGGTTTTTGGGGTTTTTGGGTCCCTAATTTGGGGTTTTTTTGGGGTTCCCGCAGGCCGAGGGCTCCCTGGGTGGGATTTTGGGGGTTTTTGGGGTCCCTAATGTTGTTTTTGGGGTTTTCAGGTCCCTAATTTGGGTTTTTTGGGTTTTTGGGGTCCCTGATGTTGTTTTTTGGGGTCCCTGATGTTGTTTTTTGGGGTCCCCAGTGTGGTTTTTGGGGTTTTTGGGTCCCTAATTTGGGGTTTTTTTTGGGGTTCCCCGCAGGCCGTGGGCTCCCTGGGTGGGATTTTGGGGGTTTTTGGGGTCGCTGATGTTGTTTTTGGGGTTTTCAGGTCCCTAATTTGGGTTTTTTGGGTTTTTTGGGGTCCCTGATGTTGTTTTTTGGGGTCCCTGATGTTGTTTTTTGGGGTTTTTGGGGTCCCTGATGTTGTTTTTTTTGGGTCCCTGATGTTGTTTTTGGGGTTTTTGGGTCCCTAATTTGGGTTTTTTTTGGGGTTCCCCGCAGGCCGAGGGCTCCCTGGGTGGGATTTTGGGCTCCCTGGGTGGATTTTGGGGTTTTTGGGGTCCCTGATGTTGTTTTTTGGGGTCCCCGGTGTGGTTTTTGGGGTTTTTGGGTCCCTAATTTGGGTTTTTTTGGGGTTCCCCGCAGGCCGAGGCCTCCCTGGGCCGGGCCCGGGCCCGGTGGCTGCAGCTGGAGCTGCTCTGGCGCCTCCTGGCGGAGCTGATCCGGGACCCCCGAGGGCTGGAGCCCGACGTGAGTCCCCAAAATTCCCCAAAATTCCCAAAATCCACCCTAAAATTTACTCAAAATCCTCCCAAAAATTCACTCAAAATACCCCCAGAAATTCCCTTAAAATCCCCCCCAAAATTCGCTTTAAAATTCCCCCAAAAATTCCCTCAAAATTCCCCCAAAATTCTCCAAAAATTCCCTCAAAATTCTCTCAAGTTCCCCCCAAAAATTCCCTCAAAATTCCCCCAAAATTCCCTCAAAACTCCCCCAAAATTCTCCAAAAATTCCCTCAAAATTCCCTCAAAATTCCCTCAAGTTCCCCCCAAAAATTCCAAAATTCCCCAAAAATTCCCTCAAAATTTCCCCCCAAATTCCCCAAAAATTCCTCAAAATTCCCTCAAGTTCCCCCCAAAAATTCCAAAATTTCCCCAAAATTTCCCCCAAAATTCCCCAAAATTCCCCCAAAAATTCCCAGAAATTCTCTCAAGTTCCCCCCAAAAATTCCCCCAAAATTCCCTCAAAATTCCCTCAAAATTCCCCCAAAATTCTCCAAAAATTCCCTCAAAATTCCCTCAAATTCCTCCCAAAAAATTCCCCCAAAATCCCCCCAAATCCTCTCAAAATCGCCCCCAAGATTCCCCCAAATCCTCCCCAAAATTCACTCAAAATTCCCCAAAAATTCCCCAAATTTCTCGCCCAAATCCCCCAAAATTCCCTTAAAATTCCCCAAATTCCCTCAAAATTCCCCAGAAATTCCTTTAAAATCCCCCCCAAGATTCCCCCAAAATTCTTTCAAAATCCCCCCAGAAATTCCCCCAAATCCTCCCCAAAATTCCCCAAAATCTCCCCAAAATCCCCCCAAAATTCCCAAAATCCTCCCCAAAATTCCCCCAAATCTCCCCAAAATCCACCCCAAAATTTACTCAAAATCCTCCCAAAAATTCACTCAAAATACCCCCAGAAATTCCCTCAAAATTCCCCCAAAATTCTCCAAAAATTCCCTCAAAATTCCCTCAAAATTCCCTCAAAATTCCCTCAAAATTCCCTCAAGTTCCCCCAAAAATTCCCTCAAAATTCCCCAAAAATTCCCCAAAAATTCCCTCAAAATTCTCTCAAGTTCCCCCCAAAAATTCCCTCAAAATTCCCCAAAATTCCCTCAAAATTCCCCCAAAATTCTCCAAAAATTCCCTCAAAATTCCCTCAAATTCCTCCCAAAAAATTCCCCCAAAATCCCCCAAAATCCTCTCAAAATCGCCCCCCAAGATTCCCCCAAATCCTCCCCAAAATTCACTCAAAATTCCCCCAAAAATTCCCCCAAATTCCCCAAAAATTCCCCAGAAATTCCCTCAAAATTCTCTCAAGTTCCCCCCAAAAATTCCCCCAAAATTCCCTCAAAATTCCCTCAAAATTCCCCAAAATTCTCCAAAAATTCCCTCAAAATTCCCTCAAATTCCTCCCAAAAAATTCCCCCAAAATCCCCCAAAATCCTCTCAAAATCGCCCCCAAGATTCCCCCAAATCCTCCCCAAAATTCACTCAAAATTCCCCCAAAAATTCCCCCAAATTCCCCAAAAATTCCCCAAAAATTCCCTCAAAATTCTCTCAAGTTCCCCCCAAAAATTCCCCCAAAATTCCCTCAAAATTCCCTCAAAATTCCCCCAAAATTTCCCTCAAAATTTCCCTCAAAATTCCCTCAAAATTCCCCCAAAATTCCCTCAAAATTTCCCCCCAAATTCCCAAAAATTCCCTCAAAATTCCCTCACGTTCCCCCCAAAAATTCCAAAATTCCCCCAAAATTTCCCCCAAAATTCCCCAAAATTCACTCAAAATTCCCCCAAAATTCCCCCAAATCCTCCCAAGATTCCCCCAAATCTTCCCCAAAATTCACTCAAAATTCCCCAAAATTCCCCCAAATCTTCCCAAAATTCTCTCCCAAATCCCCCAAAATTCCCTTAAAATTCGCCCAAAATTCACTCAAATTTCTCCAAAAATTCCCCCAAAATTCCT
>WQNJ02000269.1:0-21775 GCA_016584745.2 Phylloscopus trochilus trochilus | reverse complement strand
GGACAGGTGTCAGGCAGGGTGGTGTCACAGGTGTGACAGCTGGGGACAGGCCAGCAGCGGCCTGGGGACACCGGGGGGGGACAGGGGTCAGGCAGGTGTGTCACAGGTGTGACAGCTGGGGACAGGCCAGCAGCGGCCTGGGGACACCGGGGGAGGGGGAGGGGACACAGGGGTCAGGCAGGTGTGTCACAGGTGTGACAGCTGGGGACAGGCCAGCAGCGGCCTGGGGACACCGGGGAGGGGAGGGGACACAGGGGGTCAGGCAGGTGTGTCACAGGTGTGACAGCTGGGGACAGGCCAGCAGCGGCCTGGGGACACCGGGGGAGGGGACACAGGGGTCAGGCAGGTGTGTCACAGGTGTGACAGCTGGGGACAGGCCAGCAGCGGCCTGGGGACACCGGGGAGGGGACACAGGGGTCAGGCAGGTGTGTCACAGGTGTGACAGCTGGGGACAGGCCAGCAGCGGCCTGGGGACACCGCGGGGGGGAGGGGGACACAGGGGTCAGGCAGGTGTGTCACAGGTGTGACAGCTGGGGACAGGCCAGCAGCGGCCTGGGACACCGGGAGAGGGGAGGGGACACAGGGTGTCAGGCAGGTGTGTCACAGGTGTGACAGCTGGGGACAGGCCAGCAGCGGCCTGGGGACACCGGGGAGGGGAGGGACACAGGGGTCAGGCAGGGTGTGTCACAGGTGTGACAGCTGGGACAGGCCAGCAGCGGCCTGGGACACCGGGGGGGGACAGGGGTCAGGCAGGTGTGTCACAGGTGTGACAGCTGGGGACAGGCCAGCAGCGGCCTGGGGACACCGGGGGAGGGGAGGGGACACAGGGGTCAGGCAGGTGTGTCACAGGTGTGACAGCTGGGGACAGGCCAGCAGCGGCCTGGGGGACACCGGGGGAGGGAGGGGACACAGGGGTCAGGCAGGTGTGTCACAGGTGTGACAGCTGGGGACAGGCCAGCAGCGGCCTGGGGACATCGGGGGGGGACACAGGGGTCAGCCAGGTGTGTCACAGGTGTGACAGCTGGGGACAGGCCAGCAGCGGCCTGGGGACACCGGGGGACGGAAGGGGACACAGGGGTCAGCCAGGTGTGTCACAGGTGTGACAGCTGGGGACAGGCCAGCAGCGGCCTGGGGACACCGGGGGGACACCAGGGGAGGGGACAGGTGTCAGCCAGGTGTGTCACAGGTGTGACAGCTGGGGACAGGCCAGCAGCGGCCTGGGGACACGGGGGGAGGGGACACAGGGGTCAGGCAGGGTGTGTCACAGGTGTGACAGCTGGGGACAGGCCAGCAGCGGCCTGGGGGACACCGGGGGGGGGGACAGGTGTCAGCCAGGTGTGTCACAGGTGTGACAGCTGGGGACAGGCCAGCAGCGGCCTGGGGACACGGGGGGGGACAGGGGGTCAGCCAGGTGTGTCACAGGTGTGACAGCTGGGGACAGGCCAGCAGCGGCCTGGGGACACCGGGGAGGGGGACACAGGGGTCAGGCAGGTGTGTCACAGGTGTGACAGCTGGGGACAGGCCAGCAGCGGCCTGGGGACACCGGGGGGGGAGGGGACACAGGGGGTCAGCCAGGTGTGTCACAGGTGTGACAGCTGGGGACAGGCCAGCAGCGGCCTGGGGACACCGGGGAGGGGACACAGGGGGTCAGGCAGGTGTGTCACAGGTGTGACAGCTGGGGACAGGCCAGCAGCGGCCTGGGGACACCGGGGGGGGAGGGGACACAGGGGTCAGGCAGGTGTGTCACAGGTGTGACAGCTGGGGACAGGGCCAGCAGCGGCCTGGGGACACCGGGGGGACACAGGGGTCAGCCAGGTGTGTCACAGGTGTGACAGCTGGGGACAGGCCAGCAGCGGCCTGGGGACACCGGGGGGAGGGGACAGGTGTCAGGCAGGTGTGTCACAGGTGGGACAGCTGGGGACAGGCCAGCAGCGGCCTGGGGACACCGGGGGGGGAGGGGAGGGGACACAGGTGTCAGGCAGGTGTGTCACAGGTGTGACAGCTGGGGACAGGCCAGCAGCGGCCTGGGGACACCGGGGGGAGGGGACAGGTGTCAGGCAGGTGTGTCACAGGTGGGACAGCTGGGGACAGGCCAGCAGCGGCCTGGGGACACCGGGGGGAGGGGACACAGGGGTCAGCCAGGTGTGTCACAGGTGTGACAGCTGGGGACAGGCCAGCAGCGGCCTGGGGACACCGGGGGGGGAGGGGAGGGGACACAGGTGTCAGGCAGGTGTGTCACAGGTGTGACAGCTGGGGGACAGGCCAGCAGCGGCCTGGGGACACCGGGGGGGGGAGGGGAGGGGACACAGGTGTCAGGCAGGTGTGTCACAGGTGTGACAGCTGGGGACAGGCCAGCAGCGGCCTGGGGACACCGGGGGGGGGACAGGGGTCAGACAGGTGTGTCACAGGTGTGACAGCTGGGGACAGGCCAGCAGCGGCCTGGGGACACCGGGGGGGGACAGGGGTCCAGCCAGGTGTGTCACAGGTGTGACAGCTGGGGACAGGCCAGCAGCGGCCTGGGGACACCGGGGGAGGGAGGGGACACAGGGGTCAGCCAGGTGTGTCACAGGTGTGACAGCTGGGGACAGGCCAGCAGCGGCCTGGGGACACGGGGGGGGACAGGGGTCAGGCAGGTGTGTCACAGGTGGGACAGCTGGGGACAGGCCAGCAGCGGCCTGGGGACATCGGGGGGACACCGGGGGGGGGACAGGGGTCAGCCAGGTGTGTCACAGGTGTGACAGCTGGGGACAGGCCAGCAGCGGCCTGGGGACACCGCGGAGGGGGAGGGGACACAGGGGTCACCCAGGTGTGTCACAGGTGTGACAGCTGGGGACAGGCCAGCAGCGGGCCTGGGGACACCGGGGGAGGGGGACACAGGGGTCAGGCAGGTGTGTCACAGGTGTGACAGCTGGGGACAGGCCAGCAGCGGCCTGGGGACACCGGGGGGACACAGGGGTCAGGCAGGTGTGTCACAGGTGTGACAGCTGGGGACAGGCCAGCAGCGGCCCTGGGGACACCGGGGGGGGGAGGGGACACAGGGGTCAGCCAGGTGTTGTCACAGGTGTGACAGCTGGGGACAGGCCAGCAGCGGCCTGGGGACACCGGGGGGGGGGCGGGTGTCAGCCAGGTGTGTCACCTGAGCCACACCCAGAGTGACCCTGACACACCCAGAGTGACCCCTGACCCCCCCCGAGTGACCTCCGAGTCACCCTGGCAATGTCCCCCATATTGCCACCGCCCCCCCAATGTCCCCCCCGTGTGGTCCCCCCATGTCCCCCCCCATTGTCCCCCCCGTGTCCCCCCCATTGTCCCCCCCGTGTCCCCCCCGTGTCCTTCCCATGTCCCCCCCCATTGTCCCCCCATTGTCCCCCCCGTGTCCCCCCCATTGTCCCCGTGTCACACCTGAGCCCGGGTGGGGGGGGGGGTGCCGGGGGTCCCCGTGTCCCCTCCCCCCAATGTCCCCATGTCCCCCCGATGTCCTCAATGTCCCCCACGATGTCCCCCGATGTCGCACCACAGCTCGGGGAGGCTCACAGGGGTCCCCGTGTCCCCTCCCCCCGATGTCCCCGATGTCCCCGATGTCCCCGATGTCCCCAAATCCCCGTGTCCCGCCCGCCCCGATGTCCCCAATGTCCCCATGTCCCCTCCGATGTCCCTGATGTCGCACCACAGGGGGGGCTCACGGGGGTCCCCATGTCCCCCATGTCCCCGTGCCCCCCCTCCCCCCCGATGTCCCCATATCCCCAATGTCCCCAATGTCCCCCGCTGTCCCCATGTCCCCACTCGATTGTCCCCAGTGTCGCACCGCAGCTCGGGGGAGCTCCACGGGGGTCCCCATGTCCCCTCCCCCCGATGTCCCCGATGTCCCCATATCCCCGTGTCCCCGATGTCCCCAATGTCCCCCCCCCAATGTCCCTGATGTCCTCAATGATGTCCCCAGTGTCGCACCGCAGCTCGGGGGGGCTCACGGGGGTCCCCATGTCCCCTCCCCCCGATGTCCCCGATGTCCCAATGTCCCCGATGTCCCCGTGTCCCCCCCCGATGTCCCTGATGTCACACCGCAGCTCGGGGGGGGCTCACGGGGGTCCCGGTGTCCCCCCATGTCCCCGTGTCCCCCCCCAATGTCCCCATGACCCCCACGTCCCTGATGTCCCCCCATTTCCCCCCCCCAATGTCCCCGTGTCCCCGATGTCCCCAATGTCCCCCCCCAATGTCCCTGATGTCCTCAATGATGTCCCCGATGTCACACCGCAGCTCGGGGGGGCTCACGGGGGTCCCCATGTCCCCTCCCCCCGATGTCCCCAATGTCCCCATGTCCCCCCGTGTCCCCTCGATGTCCCCAGTGTCGCACCGCAGCTTGGGGGGGCTCACGGGGGTCCCCATGTCCCCTCTCCCCGATGTCCCCAATGTCCCCGATGTCCCCAATGTCCCCCGATGTCCCCATGTCGCCCCCTCAATGTCCCCATATCCCCGTGTCCCCGGTGTCCTCCCGATGTCCCCGATGTCCCCAATGTCGCACCGCAGCTCGGGGGGGCTCACATGTCCCACCCCCCCCGATGTCCCGATGTCCCCGATGTCCCCATATCCCCATGTCCCCTTCCCCCGATGTCCCCCTCTGATGTCCCCAATGTCCCCAATGTCCCCAATGCCCCCGTGTCCCCAATGTCCCCGATGTCCCCATGTCCCCCCGATGTCCCCAGTGTCACAACCGCAGCTCGGGGGGGGGCTGACGGGGGTCCCCATGTCCCCCTCCCCCCGATTTCCCCGATGTCCCCGCTGTCCCCATGTCCCCCCCGATGTCCCCAATGTCGCACCGCAGCTCGGGGGGGCTCACGGGGGTCCCCGCCAGCTTCAGGACCCTGAGGGGGTCTCGGGGGCCGAAGGCGGCCAAGGCCCCCCCCAGGTCGGGGTCGCGGCGGCCGCTCAGGTCCAGCTCCAGCAGGCGTCCGGTGCCACCGCAGTGTCACCGCCCGCCACGACAGCGCCGCGGGGACAGCGACCAGGCGACAGCGACAGCGGGCAGGCCGGGGAGAGCGGCGCCACCAGCCGCTCCAGCCCTGGGGACAGGGACAGGGACATCAGAGGGGACAGGGGACACAGTGTGTGACAATGGGACAGGGGACAGCGACAGGGGACAGGGGGACAGTCCGGGGACAGCGTGGTGCCAGCAGCCGCTCCAGCCCTGGGGACAGGACAGTGACATCAGAGGGGACAGGGGACACAGTGTGTGACAGTGGGACAGGGGACAGCGACAGGGGACAGGGGACAGTCCGGGGACAGCGGTGCCAGCAGCCGCTCCAGCCCTGGGGACACAGAGTGACAATGGGACAGTGTGACAGCGACAGGCGACAGGCGACAGGCGACAGCGACAGCGGGCAGTGCCGGGGAGAGCGGCGCCAGCAGCCGCTCCAGCCCTGGGGGACAGCGACAGGGACATCAGAGGGGACAGCGACAGGGGACAGTGACATCAGAGGGGACAGGGGACAGTCCGGGGACAGCGGCGCCACCAGCCGCTCCAGCCCTGGGCACACAGAGTGACAATGGGACAGGGGACAGGGAAAGGGGGACAGTGACAATGGGACAGGGGACAGTCTGGGGACAGCGGCGCCAGCAGCCGCCCCAGCCCTGGGGACAGCGACAGTGACATCAGAGGGGACAGGGGACACAGTGTGTGACAATGGGACGGGGGGACAGCGACAGGCGACAGTGACAATGGGACAGGACAGACACACCCCGGGGACAGCGCCACCGCCAGGCGCTCCAGGGCCGGGGACAATGACAGCGACATCAGAGGGGACAGGGGTCGGCGACAACGGGACACGGACAAGCAGTGACGCATCGCGATATCTCACGACACATCCCCCCCCACCCCCATGACACACTCCCGTCCCCCCCCAGGTGTATCCCCATCCCCCCCCCAGGTGTGTCCCTGTCCCCCCCAGTGACCCCCCCAGGTGTGTCCCTGTCCCCCCCAGGTGCGTCCCTCACCTGCGCAGGGCAACTCCAGCAGCCCCTGCGGGGTCACCTGGGGAGCCCCGTGCAGCTCCAGGTGCCGCAGGTGTGTCCCCTGCCCCCCCCCAGGTGTGTCACCGCCCCCCCCAGGTGTGTCCCTGTCCCCTTAATGACCCCCCCAGGTGTGTCTCTGTCCCCCCCAGGTGTGTCCCCTGTTCCCCCCAGGTGTGTCCCTGTCCCCCCAATGACCCCCCCAGGTGTGTCCCTGTCCCCCCCCAGGTGTGTCCCCGCCCCCCCCCAGGTGTCCCCCCCATCCCCTCCAGGGTGTGTCTCCATCCCCCCAGGTGTGTCCCCATCCCCCCCCAGGTGTGTCCCTGCCCCCCCCCAGGTGTGTCTCCATCCCCCCAGGTGTGTCCCCATCCCCCCCCAGGTGTGTTCTCCATCCTCCCCAGGTGTGTCCCCCATCCCCCCCAGGTGCGTCCCTCACCTGCGCAGGGCAGCTCCAGCAGCCCCTGCGGGGTCACCTGGGGGGCCCCGTGCAGCTCCAGGTGCCGCAGGTGTGTCCCTGTCCCCCCCAGGTGTGTCCCCGCCACCCCCAGGTGTGTCCCCTGTCCCCCCAGTGACCCCCCAGGTGTGTCACTGTCCCCCCAGGTGTGTCCCCATCCCCTCCAGGTGTGTCCCCCGCCCCCCCCCCCATTCCCTCACCTGCGCAGGGCAGCTCCAGCAGCCCCTGGGGGGGTTACCCTGGGGAGCCCCGTGCAGCTCCAGGTGCCGCAGGTGTATCCCTGTCCCCCCCAGGTGCCCCCCCAGGTGCCCCCCCAGGTGTGTCCCCGTCCCCCCAATGATCCCCCCAGGTGTGTCCCTGCCCCCCAATGACCCCCCAGGTGCGTCCCTCACCTGCGCAGGGCAGCTCCAGCAGCCCCTGCGGGGTCACCTGGGGAGCCCCGTGCAGCTCCAGGTGCCGCAGGTGTGTCCCTGTCCCCCCCAGGTGCCCCCCCAGGTGTGTCCCCGTCCCCTCAATGCCCCCCCAGGTGTGTCCTCGTCCCCCCAGGTGTGTCCCTGTCCCCTCAATGATCCCCCCAGGTGTGTCCCCATCCCCCCCAGGTGTGTCCCCATCCCCCCCAGGTGTATCCCTGCCCCCCCAATGACCCCCCAGGTGTGTCCCTGTCCCCCCCAGGTGTGTCCCCGCCCCCCCCCAGGTGTGTCCCTGTCCCCCCCAATGACCCCCCAGGTGTGTCCCCGCCCCGCCCAGGTGTGTCCCCATCCCCCCAAGTGTATCCCCGCCCCCCCAGGTGTGTCTCCATCCCCCCCAGGTGTGTCCCTGCCCCCCAATGACCCCCCAGGTGTCCCTCACCTGCGCAGGGCAGCTCCAGCAGCCCCTGGGGGGTCACCTGGGGGGCCCCGTGCAGCTCCAGGTGCCGCAGGTGTGTCCCCGCCCCCCCAGGTGTGTCCCCATCCCCCCAGGTGTGTCCCCATCCCCCCAGGTGTGTCCCCATCCCCCCAGGTGTATCCCCATCCCCCCAGGTGTGTCCCCATCCCCCCAGGTGTGTCCCAGTCCCCCAGGTGTGTCCCCGCCCCCCCAGGTGTATCCCCATCCCCCCAGGTGTGTCCCCATCCCCTCCAGGTGTATCCCTGCCCCCCCCAATGACCCCCCAGGTGTGTCCCTGTCCCCCCCAGGTGTGTCCCCGCCCCGCCAGGTGTGTCTCCATCCCCCCCAGGTGTGTCCCCGCCCCCCAATGACCCCCCAGGTGTGCCCCTGTCCCCCCCAATGATCCCCCCAGGTGTATCCCCGCCCCCCCCCCCCCGTTCCCTCACCTGCGCAGGGCAGCTCCAGCAGCCCCTGGGGGGTTACCTGGGGAGCCCCGTGCAGCTCCAGGTGCCGCAGGTGTGTCTCTGTCCCCCCCAGGTGTGTCCCCATCCCCTCCAGGTGTGTCCCTGTCCCCCCCAATGACCCCCCAGGTGTGTCCCTGTCCCCTCCCCGCCCCCCAGGTGTCCCCCCAGGTGTCCCCCCATTCCCTCACCTGCGCAGGGCAGCTCCAGCAGCCCCTGCGGGGTCACCTGGGGGGCCCCGTGCAGCTCCAGGTGCCGCAGGTGTGTCCCTGTCCCCTCCCCGTCCCCCCAGTGACCCCCCAGGTGTGTCCCTGTCCCCCCCAGTGACCCCCCAGGTATGTCCCTGTCCCCCCAGGTGCGTCCCTCACCTGCGCAGGGCAACTCCAGCAGCCCCTGGGGGGTTACCTGGGGAGCCCCGTGCAGCTCCAGGTGCCGCAGGTGTATCCCCATCCCCCCCAGGTGTGTCCCTGTCCCCCCCAGGTGTGTCACCGCCCCCCAATGCCCCCCCAGGTGTGTCCCCGTCCCCCCAGGTGTGTCCCTGTCCCCTCAATGATCCCCCCAGGTGTGTCCCCGCCCCCCCAGGTGTGTCTCCATCCCCCCAGGTGTGTCCCTGTCCCCTCCCCGCCCCCCCCAGTGACCCCCCAGGTGTGTCTCCATCCCTCCAGGTGTGTCTCTGTCCCCCCCAGTGACCCCTCAGGTGTGTCCCTGTCCCCTCCCCGCCCCCCAGGTGTGTCCCCGCCCCCCCAGGTGTGTCCCCCCATTCCCTCACCTGCGCAGGGCAGCTCCAGCAGCCCCTGGGGGGTTACCTGGGGAGCCCCGTGCAGCTCCAGGTGCCGCAGGTGGGGGGCGCGGCGCAGCAGGCGGAGCAGCAGGGGGTCCCCCGCCCCCCCCGGCGCCCCCAGCCCCAATTCCCGCAGCCGGGGGAAGGCGGGGGGAGGGGCGGGGGGGGCGCGGGGGGCGCGGGGGGGCACCCAGAGGGCCCCGCCCAGCCGCAGCACCTGGGACAGGTGAGGGGAAACACCTGAGACAGGTGAGGGACACACCTGAGACAGGTGAGGGAGGGGAAAACACCTGAGACATGTGAGGGGGGGGCACCCACAGAGCCCCGCCCAACCGCAGCACCTGGGACAGGTGAGAGGGGGAAACACCTGAGACAGGTGAGGGGGAAAACACCTGAGACAGGTGAGGGGGGGGAAACACCTGAGACAGGTGAGGGGGGAAACACCTGAGACAGGTGAGGGACACACCTGAGACAGGTGAGGGGAAACACCTGAGACAGGTGAGGGGGGGACACACCGAGTCAGGTGAGGGACACACCTGGGACAGGTGAGGGGGGGCACCCACAGGGCCCCGCCCAGCTGCAGCACCTGGGACAGGTGAGGGGGGGAAACACCTGAGACAGGTGGGGGGGACACACCTGAGACAGGTGAGGGGGGGGACACCTGTGTCAGGTGAGGGGGGGGCACCCACAGGCCCCCCCCCCAACTGCAGCACCTGGGACAGGTGAGGGGGGGAAACACCTGAGACAGGTGAGGGGAACACCTGAGATAGGTGGGGGGGGGGAAACACCTGAGACAGGTGAGGGGAAACACCTGAGATAGGTGAGGGGGGGAAACACCTGAGACAGGTGAGGGGAAACACCTGAGACAGGTGAGGGGGGGGAAACACCTGAGACAGGTGAGGGGAAACACCTGAGATAGGTGAGGGGGGGAAACACCTGAGACAGGTGAGGGGGGGGACACACAGGGCCCCGCCCAACCGCAACACCTGGGACAGGTGAGAGGGAAACACCTGAGATGGGTGAGGGGGGGGAAACACCTGAGACAGGTGAGGGGGGGCACCCACAGAGCCCCGCCCAACCGCAGCACCTGGGACAGGTGAGAGGGGGGGGGACACCTGAGACAGGTGAGGGGGGGCACCCACAGAGCCCCGCCCAACCGCAGCACCTGGGACAGGTGAGAGGGGGAAACACCTGAGACAGGTGAGGGGGGGGAAACACCTGAGACAGGTGAGGGGGGGGACACACCCACAGAGCCCCCCCCAACCGCAGCACCTGAGACAGGTGAGGGACACACCTGAGACAGGTGAGGGGGGGAAACACCTGAGACAGGTGAGGGACACACCTGTGTCAGGTGAGGGGGGGGCACCCACAGGGCCCCGCCCAGCCGCAGCACCTGGGACAGGTGAGAGGGACACACCTGAGATGGGGGGGGGGGGGAACACCTGAGACAGGTGAGGGGAAACACCTGAGACAGGTGAGGGGGGGCACACCCACAGGGCCCCGCCCAACCGCAGCACCTGGGACAGGTGAGGGGAAACACCTGAGGCAGGTGAGGGGGGGAAACACCTGGGACAGGTGAGGGGGGGAAACACCTGAGACAGGTGAGGGGGGGAAACACCTGGGACAGGTGAGGGGGGGGACACCTGAGACAGGTGAGGGGGGGAAAACACCTGAGACAGGTGAGGGGGGGAAACACCTGAGACAGGTGAGGGGGGGAAAACACCTGAGACAGGTGAGGGACACACCTGAGACAGGTGAGGGGGGACACACACAGGGCCCCGCCCAACCGCAGCACCTGGGACAGGTGAGGGGGGGAAACACCTGAGACAGGTGAGGGGGGAAACACCTGAGACAGGTGAGGGGAAACACCTGAGACAGGTGAGGGACACACCTGAGACAGGTGAGGGGAAACACCTGAGACAGGTGAGGGACACATCTGAGACAGGTGAGGGGGGACACACCTGAGACAGGTGAGGGGAAACACCTGAGACAGGTGAGGGACACATCTGAGACAGGTGAGGGGGGGGACACACAGGGCCCCGCCCAGCCGCAGCACATGAGACAGGTGAGGGGGGGGAAACACCTGAGACAGGTGAGGGGGGGCAGGGACACACTTGAGTCAGGTGAGGGGGGGGGCACACCTGACTCAGGTGGTGAGGGGGTGCTCCAGGGGGCTGGGGGGACACACCTGTGGATTTGGCGGGGGGACCCCGGGGGATTTTGGGGGATGCCGAGGGGACCAGGTGTGATTTTGGGGTGTCCAGGTGTGATTTTGCGGGTCCCAGGTGTGATTTTTGGGGGATTTTGGGGTTCCCAGGTGGGTTTAGGGGGTTTTCGGGGTGCCCAGGTGGGTTTAGGGGGTTTTCGGGGTGCCCAGGTGGGTTTTTGGGGTGCCCAGGTGAGTTTTTGGGGATCCCAGGTGCGATTTTGGGATTCCCAGGTGGGTTTAGGGGGGTTTTTGGGGTCGCCAGGTGAGTTTTCAGGGTTCCCAGGTGTGATTTTGGGGGTACCAGGTGTGATTTTTGGGGGTCCCAGGTGAGTTTTTGGGGTTCCCAGGTGTGATTTTGGGGGTACCAGGTGAGTTTTTGGGGTACCTGCAGCAGGGGGCAGGCCGCCTGCAGCCGCTCCAGGGGCAGCGGGAGGGGGATTTTGGGGGTCCCAGGTGTGTTTTTGGGGGATTTTGGGGGTCCCAGGTGAGTTTCTGGGGTTCCCAGGTGCGATTTTGGGGTCCCCACGTGAGTTTTTGGGGTGCCCAGGTGAGTTTTTGGGGTTCCCAGGTGGGTTTAGGGGGTTTTTGGGGTTCCCAGGTGTGGATTTGGGGGTCCCAGGTGGGTTTAGGGGGTTTTTGGGGTGCCCAGGTGAGTTTTTGGGGTGCCCAGGTATGATTTTGCAGGTCCCAGGTGTGATTTTTGGGGGATTTTGGGGTTCCCAGATGGGTTTAGGGGGTTTTTGGGGTCGCCAGGTGAGTTTCTGGGGGTCCCAGGTGTGTTTTTGGGGTTCCCAGGTGGGTTAGGGGGATTTTGGGGTGCCCAGGTGTGTTTTTGGGGTGCCCAGGTGAGTTTTTGGGTTCCCAGGTGAGTTTTCGGGGGTCCCAGGTGTGATTTCGGGGTTCCCAGGTGAGTTTTTGGGGGTCGCCAGGTGAGTTTCTGGGGGTCCCAGGTGAGTTTTTGGGGGTCCCAGGTGGCTTTAGGTGGGTTTTCAGGGTCCCCAGGTGAGTTTTTGGGGTCCCCAGGTGTGTTTTTGGGGGTCCCAGGTGAGTTTTTGGGGGTCCCAGGTGTGTTTTTGGGGTACCTGCAGCAGGGGGCAGGCCGCCTGCAGCCGCTCCAGGGGCAGCGGGAGGGGGGGGGCCGGGACCCCCCGAGTTCTGCTGCAGCTCCAGGACCCGGAGCCGGGGGCAGAGCCCGGCCTGGGGGGGCAACACGGGGGGGTCACGGGGGGGTCTGGGGGGGTTCTGGAGGGGTCTGGGGGGAAAATTGGGGGGTCCTGGGGGGAGGATTGGGGGGGGTCAGGGGGAAAATTGGGGGAATTTGGGGGTCCTGGGTGGGAATTTGGGGGTCTGGGGGGGAATTTGGGTGATGGGGGGGGATTGGGGAGGATTGGGGGGTCCTGAGGTGGGGTCACGGGGAAGATTGGGGGGTCCTGGGGGGTCCTGGGTGGGAATTGGGGGGTCCTGGGGGGGTCTAAGGGGGGATTTGGGGGGATCTTGGGGGTCCTGGGGGGGGAAATGGGGGGAATTGGGGGGGTCCTGGGGGGGTTCAGGGGGTCCCGGGGAGGGATTGGGGGGGATTGGGGGGGGGTCAGGGGGAAAATTGGGGGGAATTTGGGGGTCTGGGGGGGTCTGGGAGGGTGATTTGGGTGAATGGGGGGGTCCTGGTGGGAATTGGGGGGGTCCTGGGGGGGAACTGGGGGAGTTTGGGGGTCCTGGGGGGGAATTTGGGGGTCTGGATGAGTGTGGGGGGAAATTGGGGGGTCCTGGGGGGGTCCTGAGAGGGTCTGGGGTGAAATTGGGGGGTCCTGGGGGAGTCGGGGGGGGGGGGAATTTGGGTGATTTTGGGGGGGGATTGGGGGGTTCTGGGGGGGTCTGGGAGGGAATTTGGGTGATGGGGGGGGGATTGGGGGGGTCCTGGGGGGGAACTGGGGGGAGTTTGGGGGTCCTGGGGGGAAAATTGGGGGGTCCTGGGGGGTCCTGGGTGGGAATTGGGGGGTCCTGGGGGGGTCTAAGGGGGGATTTGGGGGGATCTTGGGGGTCGTGGGGGGGGAAATGGGGGGAATTGGGGGGGTCCTGGGGGGGTTCAGGGGGTCCTGGGGGGGGGATCTTGGGGGGGATTTGGGGGGGTCAGGGGGAAAATTGGGGGGAATTTGGGGGTCTGGGGGGGGTCCTGGTGGGAATTGGGGGTCCTGGGGGGGGAAATTGGAGGGGGGGTCTAAGGGAGGAATTGGGGGGGGTCTGGAGGGGTCGGGTCAGAGGGGAATTGGGGTGAATTGGGGTTTTTTTGTGGGTGAATTTGGGATATTTGGGGTTTTTTTGGGGTGGGTTTGGGATATTTGGGGTGGATTTGGGATGAATTTGGGGTTTTTTTGGGAGGAATCCGGGGGTTTCTGGGGTGAATTTGGGGTTTTTGGGGTGGATTTGGGGTTTTTTGGGGGGTGAATTTGCGGAATTTGGGATGTTTGGGGTGAATTTGGGATGAATTTGGGGGTTTTGGGGAGGATTTGGGGTGTTTGGGGGTGAATTTGGGGGTTTTTGAGGTGGATTTTGGGTTTTTTTGGGGGTGAATTTGGGATATTTGGAGTTTTTTTGGGGTGAATTTGGGATAAATTTGGGGTTTTTTTGGGTGGATTTGGGGTGTTTGGGGGTGTTTAGGGGGGTTTTGAGGTGGATTTTGGGGGTTTTTTTGGGGTGAATTTGGGATATTTGGGGTGAATTTGGGATGAGTTTGGGGTTTTTTTTCAGACGAATCTGGGGGTTTCTGGGGTGAATTTGGGTTTTTTGGGGGTGAATTTGCGGAATTTGGGACGTTTTGGGTGAATTTGGGATGAATTTGGGGTTTTGGGGTGAATTTGGGATGTTTGGGGGTGGATTTGGGGGTTTTTGAGGCGGATTTGGGTTTTTTTTGGGGGTGAATTTGGGATATTTGGGTTTTTTTTGGGGTGAACTTGGGATGAATTTTTTTGGGGTGGGTTTGGGATATTTGGGGTGAATTTGGGATGAATTTGGGTTTTTTGGGGGGGGGAATCCGGGGGTTTCTGGGATGAATTTGGTTTTTTGGGGATGAATTTGGGGTTTTTGGGGTGAATTTCGGGTGTTTGGGGGGTGGATTTGGGGGTTTTGGGGTGAATTTTGGGTGTTTTTGGGGTGAATTTGGGATATTTGGGGTTTTTTTGGGGTGGGTTTGGGATATTTGGGGTGAGTTTGGGATGAATTTGGGGTTTTTTCTGGGAGGAATCCAGAGGTTTCTGGGGTGAATTTGGGGTTTTTTGGGGTGAATTTGCGGAATTTGGGACGTTTGGGGTGAATTTGGGATGAATTTGGGTGTTTTTGGGGTGAATTTGGGATGTTTGCGGGGTGGATTTGGGGGTTTTTGAGGCGGATTTGGGTTTTTTTTGGGGTGAATTTGGGATATTTGGGGTTTTTTTTGGGGTGGGTTTGGGATATTTGGGGGTTTTTGGGAGTGAATTTGGGGTTTTTGGGGTGGATTTGGGGTAATTGGATGAATTTGGGGTATTTGGGGTGTTTGGGGTTTTTTGGGGTGAATTTGGGATGAATTTGGGGTTTTTGGGGTGAATTTGGGGTTTTTTGGGGGTGAATTTGGGGATGAATTTGGGTTTTTTTGGGAGGAATCCGGGGGTTTCTGGGTGAATTTGGGGTTTTTTTGGGGGTGAATTTGGGGAATTTGGGACCTTTGGGGTGAATTTGGATGAATTTGGGGTTTTTGGGGCGAATCTGGGGAATTTGGATGTTTGGGGTATTTTGGGGTGAATTTGGATGTTTGGGGGGTGAATTTGGGGGTTTTTGGGTGGATTTTGGGGGTTTTTTGGGGTGAATTTGGGATATTTGGGGTGAATTTGGGATGAATTTGGGGTTTTTTTGGGAGGAATCCGGGGGTTTCTGGGTGAATTTGGGGTTTTTTGGGGTGAATTTGGGGTTTTTTGGGGGTGAATTTGCGGAATTTGGGACGTTTGGGGTGGATTTGGGATGAATTTGGGGTTTTTTGGGGCGAATCTGGGGAATTTGGGATGTTCTGGAGGGTTTTGGGGTTGAATTTGGGGTGTTTGGGGGGTGTTAAGGGGGGTTTTGAGGTGGATTTTGGGTTTTTTTTGGGGTGAATTTGGGGATATTTGGGGTTTTTTTTTTGAGGTGAATTTGGGGCTTTTCGGGGTTTTTGGGGCTTTGTGGGGTGATTTTGGGATGTTTGGGGCTGTTGTGGATGAATTTGGGATGTTCAGGGGTTTTTTGGGGGTGAATTTGGGGTTTTTTGGGGGTGAATTTGGGGCTTTTTGGGGATTTTTTTGGGTGAATTTGGGTGGTTTGGGCCTGTTGTGGGGTGGATTTGGGGTGAATTTGGGATTTTTTGGGGCGGGTTGGGGTTTTTTGGGATGAATTTGGGTTTTTTTGGGTTTTTTTTGGGATGAATTTGGGGGTTTTGGGGTTTTTTTTTGGGTTTTTTTGGGGATTTTTTGGGGTGAATTTGGGGCTTTTGGGTGAATTTGGGTTTTTTTGGTTTTTTTGGGGGGTGAATTTGGGTTTTTTGGGTGAACTTGGGGCTTTTTGGGGGATTTTTGGGAGTGAATTTGGGTTTTTTGGGGATGAATTTGGGATTTTTGGGATGAATTTGGGGCTTTTTGGGTTTTTTTGGGGTGAATTTGGGTTTTTTTGGGGGTGGTTTTGGGTTTTTTTGGGGTGAATTTGGGGCTTTTTGGGATGAATTTGGGATTTTTTGGGTTTTTTTGGGATGGATTTGGGATATTTGGGATGAATTTGGGATGAATTTGGGGTTTTTTGGGTTTTTTGGGGGTGAATTTGGGTTTTTTTGGAATGAATTTGGGATTTTTTGGGGTGAATTTGGGCTTTTTTGGTTTTTTGGGGGTGAATTGGGGCTTTTTGGGGTGAATTTGGGGTTTTTTGGGGTGAATTTGGGGTTTTTGGGTTTTTGGGGGTGAATTTGGGTTTTTTTGGGATGAATTTGGGATTTTTGGGGTGAATTTGGGGCTTTTGGGGTTTTTTGGGGTGAATTGGGGTTTTTTGGATGAATTTGGGATTTTTGGGTGAATTTGGGGTTTTGGGGTGAATTTGGGGTTTTTTTGGGTTTTTTGGGGGTGAATTTGGGGTTTTTTGGGTTTTTTGGGGTGAATTTGGGTTTTTTGGGATGAATTTGGGGGTTTTGGGATGAATTTGGGGTTTTTGGGGTGAATTTGGGGTTTTGGGGGGTGAATTTGGGGTTTTTGGGTTTTTGGGGGTGAATTTGGGGTTTTTTTGGGTTTTTTGGGGTGAATTTGGGGTTTTTTGGGGTGGTTTTGGGTTTTTTTGGGGTAAATTTGGGGGTTTTTGGGATGAATTTGGGGTTTTTTTGGGATGAATTTGGGATTTTTTGGGGTTTTTTTGGGATGGATTTGGGATATTTGGGATGAATTTGGGGTGAATTTGGGATGTTTGGGGTTTTTTGGCGGTGAATTTGGGGTTTTTTTGGGTTTTTGGGATGAATTTGGGATTTTTGGGGTGAATTTGGGGGTTTTTGGGGTAAATTTGGGTTTTTTTGGGATGAATTTGGGATTTTTGGGGTGAATTTGGGTTTTTTGGGTTTTTTGGGGTGAATTTGGGGTTTTTTTGGGATGAATTTGGGTTTTTTTGGGGTAAATTTGGGGGTTTTGGGATGAATTTGGGGTTTTTGGGGTGAATTTGGGGTTTTGGGGGGTGGAATTTGGGGTTTTTTTGGGTTTTTTGGGGGTGAATTTGGGGTAATTTGGGGTTTTTGGTTTTGGGGTGAATTTGGGGTTTTTTGGGTGGTTTTGGGTTTTTTTGGGGTAAATTTGGGGGGGTTTTGGGATGAATTTGGGGTTTTTTTTGGGATGAATTTGGGATTTTTTGGGGTTTTTTGGGATGGATTTGGGATATTTGGGATGAATTTGGGCGTGAATTTGGGATGTTTGGGGTTTTTTGGGGTGAATTTGGGGTTTTTTTTGGGTTTTTGGGTGAATTTGGGCTTTTTGGGGTGAATTTGGGGGTTTTTGGGGTAAATTTGGGGCTTTTTGGGGTTGAATTTGGGTTTTTTTGGAATGAATTTGGGCTTTTTTGGGGTGAATTTGGGTTTTTTGGTTTTTTTGGGGTGAATTTGGGTTTTTTGGGATGAATTTGGGGTTTTTTTGGGGTAAATTTGGGGCTTTTTGGGGTTTTTTTTTTGGGATTTTTGGGGTGGAATTTGGAGCTTTTTGGGTTTTTTGGGTTTTTTTTGGGTTTTCCCGGGGTCTCCCCTCCCCTCCCCCCCCCCGCACTCACGGCCAGGGCCGGCAGCACCGGCCGCAGGTGAGGACAGGTGAGGTGCAGGTGCTGCAGGGGGGAGGGGCCGCCAGGAACCCCCCGAGCGCCGCCGGCTCCACCTGCAGAGCCCAAAACCCCCACAGGTGTCACCAGGTGTGACCAAACCCCACCCAGGTGTGACCACACCTGCCCAGGTGTGACCAAACTCTGCCCAGGTGTAACCAAAACCCACCCCAGGTGTGACCACACCTGCCCAGGTGTGACCAAAACCCATCCAGGGTGTGACCAAAACCTGCCCAGGTGTGACCAAAACCCATCCAGTGTGACCAAAACCCACCCCAGGTGTGACCAAACCTATCCAGGTGTCACCAAACCTGCCCCAGGTGTGACCAAACCCCCCAGGTGTGACCAGAACCCCCCCCAGGTGTGACCAGAACCCACCCAGGTGAAACCAAACCTGCCCAGGTGTCACCAAACCTGCCCAGGTGTGACCAAACCCCATCCAGGTGAGACCACACCTGCCCAGGTGTGACCAAAACCCATCCAGGTGTGACCAAACTTGCCCAGGTGTGATCGGGACCCCCCCAGGTGTGACCACACCTGCCCAGGTGTGACCAAACCCTGCCCAGGTGTGACCACACCTGCCCAGGTGTGACCAAAACCTGCCCAGGTGTGACCAGAACCCACCCAGGTGTGACCACACCTGTCCAGGTGTGACCAAAACCTGCCCAGGTGTGACCAGAACCCACCCAGATGTGTGACCACACCTGCCCAGGTGTGACCAGAACCCACCCAGGTGTCACTGGGACCCATCCAGGTGTGACCAAATCTCACCCAGGTGTGACCAAACTGCCCAGGTGTGACCAAACCTGCCCAGGTGTGATCAAAACCTGCCCAGGTGTGATCAAAACCCATCCAGGTGTGACCAAACCCCACCCAGGTGTGACCAAACCCCATCCAGGTGTGACCACACCTGCCCAGGTGTCACTGGGACCCCCCCAGGTGTAACCAAACCTGCCAGGTGCCACCAAAACCCACCCAGGTGTCCCCAGGACCACCCAGGTGTCCCCAAACCCCCCCAGGTGTCCCCTCAGCTCTCACCTGGCAGCGCCGCAGCTCCAGGTGCTGCAGGTGGGGGCAGAACTTGCTCAGGGCCTGGGGGGGGGCACAGGGGGGGCTCAGGTGAGCGACCCCCAGGTGTGACCCCCCAGGTGTGACCCCAGGTGTGACCCCAGGTGTGACCCCCCAGGTGTGACCCCAGGTGTGACCCCAGGTGTGACTTCACAGGTGTGACCTCACAGGTGTGACCCCCCAGGTGTGACCCCAGGTGTGACCCCCCAGGTGTGACCCCCAGGTATGACCCCAGGTGTGACCCCAGGTGTGACTTCACAGGTGTGACCTCACAGGTGTGACCCCCCAGGTGTGACCCCAGGTGTGACCCCAGGTGTGACCCCCAGGTGTGACCCCAGGTGTGACCCCAGGTGTGACCCCCCCAGGTGTGACCCCCTGGTGTGACCCCACAGGTGTGACCCCCCCAGGTGTGACCCCAGGTGTGACCCCAGGTGTGACCCCACAGGTGTGACCCCCAGGTGTGACCCCAGGTGTGTCCCCAGGTGTGACCCCAGGTGTGACCCCCCAGGTGTGACCCCCAGGTGTGTCCCCAGGTGTGACCCCAGGTGTGACCCCCCAGTGTGACCCCCAGGTGTGACCCCCCAGGTGTGACCCCCAGGTGTGACCCCAGGTGTGACCCCCAGGTGTGACCCCAGGTGTGACCCCAGGTGTGACCCCAGGTGTGACCCCCCAGGTGTGACCCCCCAGGTGTGACCCCAGGTGTGATCCCACAGGTGTGACCCCCCCAGGTGTGACCCCACAGGTGTGGTGACCCCAGGTGTGACACCAGGTGTGTCCCCAGGTGTGACCCCCCCAGGTGTGTCCCCAGGTGTGCCCCAGTGTGACCCCTCAGGTGTGACCCTCAGGTGTGTCACCTGCTCCAGGTGTGATCCCCAGGTGTGACCCCCTCCAGGTGTGACCCCAGGTGTGCAGGGGTGACCTCACAGGTGTGACCCCAGGTGTGACCCCCCCAGGTGTGACCCCCAGGTGTGACCCCAGGTGTGACCCCAGACCTCACAGGTGTGACCCCAGGTGTGACCCCCCCAGGTGTGACCCCCAGGTGTGACCCCACAGGTGTGTCCCCAGGTGTATCCCAGGTATCCCCAGGTGTGCCCAGGTGTATCTCAGGTATCCCCAGGTGTGCCCAGGTGTGCCCAGGTGTATCTCAGGTATCCCCAGGTGTCCCCAGGTGTGCCCAGGTGCCCCCAGGTGTCCCCAGGTGCGCCCAGGTGTGTCCCCAGGTGTGCCCAGGTGTGCCCAGGTGTATCTCAGGTATCCCCAGGTGTGCCCAGGTGTGCCCCAGGTGTGCCCCAGGTGTCCCAGGTGGCCCAGGTGTGCCCAGGTGTGCCAGTGTGCCCAGGTGCTCACCTGCAGCAGGGGCCCCACGTGGCTGCTCCAATCACTGAGCACGAACTCCTGCAGGAGAGAGAACCTGGGGACAGGTGAGCGACAGGTGAGACAGGTGAGACAGGTGACACAGGTGGGACAGGTGGGGTAGGTGAGGGACAAGTGAGTGACAGGTGAGGGACAGGTGACACAGGTGGGACAGGTGAGACAGGTGAGCACAGGTGAGCACAGGTGAGCACAGGTGAGACAGGTGGGGCAGGTGAGGGACAAGTGAGTGACAGGTGAGGGACAGGTGAGAGACAGGTGACGCAGTTGGGACAGGTGGGACAGGTGAGCACAGGTGGGACAGGTGAGGACACATGAGGCCAGGTGAGACAGGTGAGACAGGTGAGACAGGTGAGACAGGTGAGAACAGGTGACACAGGTGGGACAGGTGAGACAGGTGAGCACAGGTGACACAGGTGAGAGACAGGTGAGAGACAGGTGAGTGACAGGTGAGAGACAGGTGACGCAGTTGGGACAGGTGACACAGGTGACACAGGTGGGACAGGTGACACAGGTGACACAGGTGAGCACAGGTGACACAGGTGAGGTGCGGCGCTACCCTCACACCTGTCTGGGGGGCGTGGTCAGGCCTCACCTGGTCTCGGCCAATCGGAGCAGAGGGCCCAGCACCTGCTCGGGGGGGCGGCCGGTGGCGGCGGGCGGGGCCGCCCAGGTGTCCCCTCAGGTGTCCCCTCAGGTGTCCCCTCAGGTGTCCCCTCAGGTGAACCCGCAGCCACAGCCGGGGGTCGGCGGCCAGGTCGCGCCACAGGCGGCAGAACGCGCGACGCCCTGGGACAGGTGAGACAGGTGAGACAGGTGAGGGACAGGTGAGGGACAGGTGAGAGGCTGTGACCCCCCCCCAGGTGTCCCCAGGTGTGACCCCCCCCAGGTGTGACCCCAGGTGTGACCCCCAGGTGTGACCCCCAGGTGTGACCCCAGGTGTGACCCCCAGGTGTGACCCCCAGGTGTGACCCCAGGTGTGACCCCCAGGTGTGATCCCCAGGTGTGACCCCAGGTGTGACCCCCCCAGGTGTGATCCCACAGGTGTGACTCCCCCCGGTGTGTGCCCAGGTGTCTCCCAGGTGCCCCCAGGTGTGCCCAGGTGCGCCCAGGTGCGCCCAGGTGCTCCCAGGTGTGTCCCCAGCTGCTCCCATGTATGCCCAGGCATGCCCAGGTGTGACAGTTACACCACCCAGGTGTGCCCAGATGCCCCCAGGTGTGCCCAGGTGTGCCCAGGTGCCCCCAGGTGTCCCAGGTGTGTCCCAGGTGTGTCCCAGGTGTGCCCAGGTGTGCCCAGGTGTGTCCCAGGTGTGTCCCAGGTGTGCCCAGGTGTGTCCCAGGTGTCCCCAGGTGTGCCCAGGTATCCCCAGGTGTCCCCAGGTGTGTCCCAGGTGTGCCCAGGTGTCCCAGGTGTCCCCAGCAGTCCCCAGGTGTGTCCCAGGTGTGTCCCAGGTGTGGCCCAGCTATCCCCAGGTGTGCCCAGGTGTGCACAGGTGTTCCCAGGTGTGTCCAGCTGTTCCCATGTATGCCCAGGCATGCCCAGGTGTGACAGTTACACCGCCCAGGTGTGCTCAGATTCCCCCAGGTGTGCCCAGGTGTGTCCCAGGTATTCCCAGGTGTGCCCAGGTGTGATAGTTATGCTCCCCAGGTGTCCCCAAGTGCTCTCAGGTGTGCCCAGGTGTGACAGTTACACCCCCCAGGTGTGTCCCAGGTGTCCCCAGGTATGCCCAGGTGTGTCTCAGGTGTGTCCCCAGGTGCCCCCAGGTGTGTCCCAGGTGTACCCAGTTGCTCCCAGGTGTGACAGTTACAACCCCAGGTGCCCCCATCTGTCCCCAGGTGTGCCCAGGTGTGTCCCAGGTGTCCCCAGGTGTCCCCAGGTGTGTCCCAGGTGTCCCCAGGTGTGCCCATGTGTGACAGTTACACCCCCCAGCTGTCCCCAGGTGCCCCCAGGTGTGCCCCCAGGTGTGCCCAGGTGTGTCCCAGGTGCGTCCCAGGTGTCCCCAGGTGTGTCCCAGGTGCTCCCAGGTGTGTCCCATCTGTCCCCAGGTGTCCCCAGGTGCCCCCAGGTGTGCCCAGGTGTGTCCCCAGCTGTCCCCAGGTGTGCCCAGGTGAGACATTTACACCTCCCACGTGTGCCCAGGTGTGTCCCAGGTGTCTCCAAGTGCCCCCAGGTGTCCCCAGGTGTCCCCAGGTGTGCCCAGGTATGACATTTACACCCCCCAGGTGCTCCAAGG